>JAJOOS010016120.1:0-47690 GCA_029582725.1 Solanum chiquidenum
GTACTCTCATATTTATAGTGGATTGCTCATCTCCTTTGTGGACGTAGGTCGATTGACCGAACCACGTTAAATCTGTCTCTTTTGGTGTGTTTCTCGTTTGTCTTATTACTCGTGGTCTTTCGAGGTTTGCTTTGCTAGCTTTCGCATGGCACCTGCTTATTTCGGTCCTAACATGTTAGCATATCTAGAACATTATCCCTAATTTCAATTACGTGTTGAAGTAAATATTCATATGATTGGGGAAGTTGTCTAATTTATTTTAATATATACATTCATTTTTTTCTTCCAGAAAGACGGAGAAAAAAGGGCAGAATGAAGAAGACCGTGAGCGAAGTGGTTCACGTGTTATATATTAATAATTTTCGTTTCTAAGTTGTAATTATTATATTATATTTATAATTATTATAACATGGCCAATTTATTAATTTTGTCTATTTAATATATATATCCAAAGTCTTTTCAAATGATGAAGCAAATAGGAGAAAGCTAAGTAAACGACGTGAGTCGTGACTCACGTGTTTTGAATATTAATTTCAATTTCAAAGTTGTAATTATAGTTATTAATAGTGGTAACATGGCCAGCTTGTCTCAATTGCACTTAAATACAAAGCAAAATATAGTACAAGTAGACTGCTATAAGAGTAGCTTAAAAGGTTACATAATAGGATAGGACCCTAAACGTGAAGACAAGTTGAATGCTATTCTTCATGACAACCAAGATTAATAGATGATAATATATACAAGTAAACTATCTTTCTTGACAGATAATTAAGAGTGGATTTGGTTTGATAATTAATAAGATTATATTCCACTCAATATATAATTAGCCTATCATAATTATTTTCATCTTCAAATATCGTTTGAGTTCAATGGAGTCAGAGTTGATTTCTCAGATACTTAATAATTATTAATTAAGTGATCATCTCATTAAATTGATTGAATGGAGTCGTATTCTTTATTATATTTTTAATTAGTTAGTCGCTTAAATAAAAATTAATCAATTAAGTATAGTTAGGTAAATTGAAATGAAAAGAGCAATTTCCTTAAAAATGTAACTAAAACAAAATTAAATGGACGGTAATCAATATAGCAGTGTGAACCAAATTTAGACACGATGCAATTAGCTCTCATGAATGTGGGCTCAAAAATATTTAGTTGATTTGACATAAGTTGCTGGATAATAATAATAATAAAAAATCGTGTGTCGTTGCATATCTCCACAAAGCCATTATCTAATTATGAAAGTGGGACATTTTTCTCTCCTTGAATACATGGTATGAAATACGTAGAGTTGTTTTTAAAGTTAAATTAGATCTCATTAATTTGATATTTTAAATAAAAAAATTAGATATTTAAAAATTATACAAAAAGTACTATAAATTACAATTTTTACATATCAATATGATAAAAAAACACATCGTAAAATTTTAGTCAAATAAATTATTTTAGTTTGACTCTAAAAAAGAAATCATGACAATTAAAAATAGACGGAGGTACTAGTTTATACTACATGTTTAATTTATCCAAAGATGACATAACAAATGAAACTGATCATCAAGATTCAAGATTATAAAATCCAATGGAATCTGTCAAAACTAATGCGGAAAACAAAACTATGTTACTATTGAGATAATATTTTCGTGTTTGTTGGTGAGAATATGATCAAATTATACTGGTCCTTGAATGTACGGGAGTGGGAATTGTTTTTCATATATACCACATAGTCGAAATAGTTTTTGATGTATAAAAAATAATCATTTTGGTCTTTTATATATACCATATATCATATAACCGAAATAGTCTTAGTTTATGAAAAAAATTATTCTTATTTTCGTCTTAAACCTTAAAGGTAACAATGTAAGTAAAAAAAATTTGTTAAATTTAACCACCCATTTACGAAAGGAAAGCAAAAACTAACCTCTTATATTTATTAGACTATATATTATTATAAGAATAAAGTCAAGTATTACCCAACGAAAGTTGAATTTTTCAGTAGATGTGATTTTTGCATTATCAAGCTCAAAGTTCTTTGATTTTACCAACCACACATTGTTAATGAGGTTAGGAATTTTGCCTAAAACTTCTTCATCAGTTAGATGAATCTTTTTGAAGAAAAAAAAATGTATCGACACTTTTGAAGTAATGGTCGTAAGAGTTTAATAAGTTTTTTTTTATTTTAAATAAGTAGCGACTGAAGTTATAATAATATTATATCATTAAAAATAAAATACAAATTTTAAAATTAAATAATTTTTTAAAATATGAATGAGTCGTTATTTTTTGAACAAATCAATCAATAAAAAAAAACTAAAAGAAGAATGTGTTATCAAATAAACTATTACAAGCCTATTTGGATTAGCTTATGATAAATAGTGGATAAATTGTAAGTGTTAAAATCATTTTTTATAAACAAACAGTTATGAATTTAAATAAACTTGTTGAAACTGACAATAAACAGTTTATGTATTTGATTAAAAAAAATCAAAAATTGTTTTATGTTAAGATAGACTAGCATATCCTTAAAATGTTCATTAAAAATATAAATTTTAAAGATCTTCTAAAGAAAAGGAGGAATTATAATCTGGGGTGAAGAGGAAGTTCTAAATTTTATTTTGAGAAAGGTATTGTGAGAACTAAAAAAAATTAAGAAGGTAAGTAGTAAATAATTTAGTCAAATTAAAAGTACTTACACGCCTAAATAATTAACTCAAATAATTATTACTTTTGGTTGATTTCGACTTATAAGTATTTTATTATTCATCAAATACTCTCTTCGTTTTTTAGTTGTCATGTTGTACTTTTTCAAGAGTCGGTTTAATTAACTTTCAAAACTAAATTAAATTATATTAATTTAATATTTTATAATAAAAAATTAAAATTTTAAAATCAATATAAAAAATACTACAAATTTCAATTTTTTTCTTATTTATATAATAAAAAATATATCTTAAAATATTAATAAATGTTCAAATTGTTTGACTCTCTGGCAAACTCTAACAAAAGGAAGAAGAGAGTACAGATAAGTCAAGAAATACTTACAAACTAATTTGATCACTTTATAAACTTATAAACACTGATGATTCTTTTTCAATTTCTCACTCTGTATCTGATACATGCATTAAAATTGGACTATTTTAGATAGGACGAAAGCACTCTCACTATCAAAAGAAATTTATATCTAAAATACAAACTCGATACATTTAATTAAATAAGGAGCAACTTCATTCCTTATACCAATCCTGATAAGCTATATTACTTGTAACTTAACCATGGTTGAGAAGAAGGTAGTCGATCAACTTCTGCCGCTACATCACAAAAATTGCTAGACAAAAGGGCACAAGACCCTTTGAACAGATGTTCCCAGGATGACCTGCATACTTATTACCGTGACACATGCTCATATTATTTAAATTACTACTTCTCTGTTCTAATTTATCATACATATTTTATTTTAAATAAAATTTATATATTTATAAACTATTAAAATAAATAAAATTTATATATTTATAAACTATTTAAAAATAGTAAGTCACAATAATTTATAATTTAAAATATTTAAAAATTATATCTTTAAATTTACTCGATGGGTTGGGGTATTTTTTTTTATTTTTTTTTTGGTAGCATCTCCCTACTCTATAAAGTTGAAAAAGTCTTTAATTCCAAAACCATACTTTCTTTCTTCTTCCTTAATTCAATTATTTTTCCTCTGTTTTGGAGAAAGTCCTCCCTTCCTCTTTACTCAACATTCATTCATTATACCATTCCACAAGTATCATAATTTATCTTTGTTATGATCACATTATTCTAGCTAGGAGTTTTTATTTTCATATATGGGGGCTACTATTTCTGGCTTGGTGGATCATGAAAAATTAACAAGTAATATTGGTCCTTTAGAGACTGGACTTGGAGACTTGCCAGAAAGCTGCATAGCTTTGGTCCTTGCACATCTTGACCCAATTGAGATCTGTAAAATTGGTCGAGTCAGTAGAACATTCCATCAAGCTTCATTGACTGACCTAGTCTGGGAGCCAAAGTTGCCTCAAAATTATCAAATTCTTCTCAAAAATTACAATAATCTATGGTCAAACGCTAGCAAAGACTCATGTAGCGAAGACTCATGTAGCTCGACAAAGAAAGAGATATTTGTCAGATTGTGTCGTCCGAATCACTTTGGAAGTAGCAATTACAAGGTGTGTATATGACCCTTTTTTTCGTCTCTCACACGTGTGATATTACACTGCATATGTTATTATCGTTGTAGAAGTATAATTTTCTTTTCAAAATCCTTCAGTATTTGGTCAAGGGAAAATAAAGAACAAGAGAACAAAATTTACAATGGTTCTCCAGACTGCATTTTTTTTTATCTTTTTTAAAAATTTAATTTAATTTATATTTTTATATAAATATATTTATTTAATTATTTGATGGAGATATTAATGTTTGGGTGTTAGTTTGTTATGACAGGCATTTTGGATGGAAAAAAATAGAGGAATGTGTGTTTGTATATCGTGGAAGGAAATGAAGATAACAGGCATAGAAGACCGCAGATATTGGACCCATGTTTCATCTGATGAATCAAGGTTTCTCCATTAACTCACTTCTTTCGTCTCATTTTAACTGTCGCTTTAACTTTTTCTACTATAATTTATCAAGTTATCTCTATATAAACAGGACACCGAAAGAGTAGTACGTTTCAATTTTAACGTAGTAATCATGTATTACATTTTCGTTATACATAGCAAATGAAGAAATTAGAAATATATTTGATTATGGGACATGAATGTTGAACAATGTAAAAGAGGTTTGTTGTGCCAAAGAAAATACTTTGGCGTGTTGGGTGTATCAAGAAAGAGATTGTTTTCATCAATAAGCTAATTAAAAGATTTTTAATTACTATATTAGAATATGAATAGGGAGTTGGAGTCATTTAAAAGAAAAGAAATAAACGCAACCAAATTATGATAGAAGGATCCATTCATTTTTAATCACAAATCTTTGAAATAATCGGTTTTACACGGTGCGAATTTTAAAAAACGTAGACACAATTTTATTTTATTTTAAATGATGCATATCTAGCTGTCAGAAAAAATTAAGTCCTTCCACATACACATTATATTCCACGGCTACCATTTTAGCAACGTATTCTCTTCAGCCTCCATTTATGTGGTATTTTTTTCGTTTTTTGAGAGTCAAACGTTTAAGTTAGATTGGAAATTTGCGCATGAAATCTTCAATTTTTTTGAAATGAAACTTATATATTTGTAAACTATGTAAAAAGTATCATAAGTAACAATAATTGACAATTCAAAATATTTAAAAGATATATGAAAAATTTACGATAAAAATAAACTTGTTTGAATCTCGAAATAAAAAATGTGCCACATAAATTGGGACGGAGGGAGTAGTATTTTTTTTTTAACTTCTTATATTTAATGGTTTGTTTTGAGTTTAGTGTATATTTTAACACTATATACACTCTACTGGTTTCTTTGATATTGGAGAAAACGTGGGAGGACGAAATTTGACATTTGAACAAATTAAATGAATTGCATAGTGGGATTGCTTTTACTTAAAAGTTTGGGTAAACTTCGAGAGAAAAAATTGTTTCATGATCCAGTGAGTTACTATAGTTAATTTTTTTATATAAATGATTTAAGTGTCGGTTGTCAACCGATTATTAGTACGTTCGTATCATTATAAATATAATTTATAATAAGATACCTTACATCAAACAACGGGTTAAAATGCATGATTGAATGAGTGGAAATCTTTTACATGTGAATATATATAAGAATATATGTACTATATATAAGATACCTTTCTATATTAGATCTAGCAAATATATGTGGCTGGCAATCCCATTTAACGACGATGCTGTAAAGAAGTCAACTAATCATACGGTTGAGAAAACAATAATCAATTTCCAGATATTCTTTTGATAAGCACTTTCAAGATTATAGACTATAGTCTCATCCAACGTAAAAAACGTGGTATATATATAATTCTCAATAAAGTACGTTTTCCGGCCACCAACCATACACAATGTTGGACTTACTTTATGTATTATGAGTGTTCCAGCTAGCTAGCACCTTACTTTTGTTGCCATATATTATGATGAGTGAGAAAAAAATGTCTTTTCATATTATCATTTGTCTCAAAAAGTATTTTTTGAACCATTGAAAATGTTCAAATATGTCCGGCACACTAACGATGAAAGTCACATATTTGAACCTTTTAACTGCTCAAGAGTATATTTTAGAGAAAAGATATTTTTTCACCCTTGTCCGTTAATAATTCAAAAATATCTTGACAGGTTCAACACATTTGCATTTCTCAAACAAATATGGTGGGTAGAAGTGGAAGGGAACTTAGAATTCGAATTCCCAGCGGGGAACTACAGCGTGTTCTTTCGTCTTCAGCTGGGAAAAACGTCGAGAAGACTAGGGCGACGAATCTGCACCGTTGATCAAGTTCACGGGTGGAATATCAAACCCGTCCAATTTCAACTATCAACATCAAACGGGCAGCAGGCAAGTGCACAATATTACTTGAATGAGCCAGGAAAGTGGATAAATTATTATGTTGGAGATTTTGTTGTGGACAGCATGCCAACAAAGTTAAAGTTCTCAATGACTCAAATTGATTGCACTCATACTAAAGGTGGTCTTTGCGTAGACTCTGTGCTCATTATCCCTGCTCAAAATGTACATAAGGATTTAAGTTTAAGTAGGGCAAAGATTGTTGGTTAAACTTTAGTGGACATATATATACCTATTAGTAATTGTAGCAAGTAAAGATAGATTCAGAATATAAACTAATGTGTTCAACATTGAATCTATAATGTTGAAAATTGCTTGGTAATTTCTTCCCAATGGTTAAACTTTAGTTATTGTATAGCAAGCAAAGATAAATTCTGAATTTAAATTAATCTGTTGAATTTTATGAGTTTCGTTCAACATTAAACTGAATTCTCTATAATGTTAAAATTATGTGTTCACATCAAATATTTATTAGTAATATTTTAGTAAAATCTTAGTTTTCTTGTTTTTGGGAAAATTACATGATTAAGCAAATATATATTAGTTAATTAATCATCATAGTTATAATTTTGGTTAATTATCACTCGTGACCAACATTCAATAATAATTACGCGGGCTAGAGTTTCGAGTTTGTATAATTTGCACGTTTGTATAATTCGGAATTTGTATAATATGATTTGTATAACTTTTGTATAATGTAATTTGTATAACTGTTTAAAGTTCAGATGTATGTGTTTGTATAATTTCGTTATTTATACAAAAATAGTTCTCGCGAATTACACAAACTCACTCGCAAATTATACAAACGAGACAGCTTAAACTGTAGCAACAACTTGTAAATATGCAAACTATAGTTATGAAGTATAATTAAGTTTATTATAGTGACTATTTGCAAAAAAAAATCCCTTTTTAAAATAGCTTTATGGATCATTGGTCCGATTATTTCTCATAAAAATCATCATACACAAAATAGGCTGAGGTCCAATAAGTCTATCAGCCCAATCTAGCCAAATGCCAATAGCCCAAAAAAGGAAATAAAAGGACAACTCGATCTTGGAGACCAAGAACTTTTCATCCCCCTAAAATAGTATATCTCAGTTATATATCATGTTATATATTTACATTTTCGTGTCGAATGTTATGGATTCAAATGAATTGTAATCAAAAGTCTATATCCGCCTTTGATGTAATTAATATTTATTTAAATAGTTAAAGATATGTGTATGCTAACCGCAATATAAAACAAAAAAGTAATTATACGGCTTGCTTACTATCCTACTACACAACTACCACCATGTTCCAAATGGAGATAATTAGTTGTCTTACTATATAGAATGACTTTGTAATCCATAAATTAGATTAGGTCATGGTCTTGTAGCAATATGCCTTGTAGTCATGTGGACGTTAAATAAGATTTCTTGTATTACTACACAAACGGTTGTGAGTTGTTAGTTGTTACAATTACTTTTTGTAAGTCAAATTCAACGATAAGGCCTTTCTGACTCATTGCGTGAGATTATACTTATCTATGATGATCATGATCTGAATTTCAAAAATAAGTAAAAAAACAAACAAAAAGTTGTAATAAAATATGAAATTAATAATTTGTGAAATATTACTTGTTAAAAAATATAGATATCTCCTAACTTTGATATAATTGAAGTGGTAATTGACAAAATATATTAAATTTTGTTCACTCCTAAAGTCAAGATGATGGTAGATAATTAGTAAACCGTATAAACAAATTGAATACGAGCAAATCAAATTAGATTAAGTTAATAAATAAATAAAACTACATAATTAAACAAATATACCTACTATATATAATTACTTAATCCAACTACAATTTAAAATAATTACTACATAATTACACCATACTTTGAGTTTCCTAGGTCATGCTGGTGGATCTATCTAATTCCTCATAATTTTAACACAATCCTTGGGTTGTTGTTTGTTGTGAGATAATATGGTCAAATAATCTCCCTTTGATACTTATCCTCTTCGGCAATAAATCCCTTTTTCATTATTTCTGGTGATTTAATTTTCTATTATCTCATTTCATTATATATTCTGATAAGATTTTATTCTTTCTTCTACATTTTATAGTCTAGATTTGGCTTTTCTATCAAAATAGGACTACAATAATTATTACTTCTAGTATTTATTACAATTATATAACTGTTATAAATACAATATTGAGCGAACAACACAAATTTCACTAGCTTAGAGTTTAATTACTTATATTCACTTAAAAAAATTGAAATTATATTTCGTACCATATTTACTTCGCTAGATACATATATCTGACACACTTCAATTTATGTATCTCAAACACATGCAATTAAATTAGGTATAATTTATTTCAAATACACTATATCACAACATATTCACATGTAATTAGAAAAGGTGCAAATGCAATTGCATAGAAAAGCTGCAAATGGGCCCACCAAGATAGTATATATTTTTAAGGGATACGTCAACAATTAAACAAATGTTAGCTGGTTTTTTAGTCTAGTAATGAAAAGGTATAATATTATTATTCATTTGGTACAACAATCCTAAAAATATTTTCAAGTTATTAATTAATGTTATTTATCGTACTTTGTACATATATTTTTAAATAATATTCGTATGTTATTTTTTTATTTTAATTTATGTGATATTCATAGAATTTGGAGAGTCAAACAATTGTTAATTATCATGATATATATAATATTTTTTATACAATTTATAAATATATAATTTATTTTAAAAGTTAATTATTGTTATATAGAACTATTGTTTATCAAAATTCTTAAATACATAATCAACTAAAACAAAAATGAGACATACATTAAAATAAAAACAATACAAAATAGTAATTAATAGTAATGGTCAGTAAATGGGATCATGTTTTCCTAAACAATATATGTAGTAATTAATTCTCAGCCGACATGAGTCAATAGATGTTTTCTGTAGTTTTTCCTTAAATTAAAGCAAATTTTTTTTATAGGACATATGGGTAATTATTTAAATGTTATAGTAGTTGCCTTTTTTGTCTAATGAGAAAATGTACATTTATACAGCAGCAAAATACAAAAGACTTCAGCAGCAAACAATAAGGAAGCAACAAAAATATCATTGTTATACATGTAGACATGTTGACTAACAGGAGCCT
The DNA here is from genome assembly GCA_029582725.1 of Solanum chiquidenum. NCBI lineage: Eukaryota > Viridiplantae > Streptophyta > Magnoliopsida > Solanales > Solanaceae > Solanum > Solanum chiquidenum. The sequence continues at coordinate 9,697 of JAJOOS010016120.1, forward strand.
TCTGGTAAACTCCAATTTTATGCATATATTAATACTAATATATAGTATTAGTTTGTCCGTTCCTTTTTATATGTCATTCTTACAATAAATAGTTAATTTATAATATTTGTCATTTTCTAAAATAATATATAAATTACAATATTTCTTCTATTTGAGTTATTAGCCTGGAAAATATATATTTGATTAACAAAAAATAAAAAATAAAAAAATTTATGTTTATTGATTAAAAAGTTGACTTAAAAAATTAAGGGAAAAGGCTCAAATATGCCATTGAACTTTCAGAAAAGGCTCATTTATGTCATTCGTTAAAAGTTTGGCTCATTTATGTCATTACCGATTAAGGAAAGGCTCATTCATGCCATAATTTTTTAACAGTGGTTTTGCAAAACCATTTTTTACACGTGGCCAATTATAATTTGGCCACGTCATTATTTTTTTCAGAATTTTGATTTTTTATTATAAAAATAATAATGACGTGGCCGAATTATAATTGGCCATTTGTAAAAAATGGTTTTGCAAAACCACCATTAAAATGTTTGTTCAGAATTTTAATTTTTTATTATAAAAAAATAATGACATGGCCGAATTATAATTGGCCATGTGTAAAAAATGGTTTTGCAAAATCACCGTTAAAAAATTATGGCATGAATGAGCCTTTTCTTAAACGGTAATGACATAGATAAGCCAAATTTTTAACTAATAACATAAATGAACATTTTCTGAAAGTTCAATGGCATATTTGAGCCTTTTCCCAAAAATTAAATAAGTGAAATAAAAAATGTGATATATAAATAGGCGTTGAGTGTATACGTGCAGGACAAAATGTGAGAGTGAAATGTCATAAAAGCCCATCTTTGTCCTTTTCCTCATGTGTTTATCTTCTTATGTCCTCTCTTTCTCCCTCTCTCTGCACTTTGCTTCAGAAAAACTCCAAATTTAGCAGGTAACTACTACTTATCCTTCTTTTGTACCTATAAATAAAATTTAAAATAAAAAAGTATGATATAAATAATCTTAAAATTGCTGTTCTGTGTATCCAATAACCACATTTGATTCTTGAATTTGTATAAAAACTCCTTTCTCTTTCTCATTGAAGTTTTCTCTCACCTGGGGTTTGTTTTTTTATTCCAATTCTTGCAAAAGGTGAATTCCTTTCTTCACTACCCTTTTTATTGTACTTGGGTTTCACCAGATTCCATTTATGGGTCTTTATTAGTAGCTTTTTTGTTGCTGTCTGAAGTATTTGTTTGAACCCAATTGTCTTAAGAACATGAAATTTCTGTCTTTTAGATACCACATTAGGGGTAAATTAATTGAGTAGATTAAATCAACCCGAGTTTCGACAAAAAGGAGTGATGAAATTTCTGTATTTTCGTATTTGGATTGGAATTGTGAATTCAGATTTAAAGATGTTTTGGAGTATTATGTTTTGACTGACTTATGTTCTACACTTAAATTTGCTTATTTGTGTTTTTTCTTACTTCAAATTATTTGGTTTTGAAGTTTGTCTTGTTGGGTTTTTGATAGGTGGCTGAACTTGTTGATCGTTGAAAGTGATAAAGATTGAAGCTTTACGAGGTTTCGTTTTAGGGGAATAAAGTAAAAAGTTTGTAACAAAAGAAATGGAGGGTTGTGGGGATTTTGTGCAATGCCTTTTACCTGATATGTCTAGAAATATCCTAAGTTGTTTGGATGACCCGGCTGATCTTATCCGGGTTTCTGCTGTGTCTAGTTCTTGGCGTCAATTCGGTAAACTATTCTATTTATGCTCTTCATTTTACTACTACTTTGCTGTTTCATTAGCTTATTTGTGCTAGCTGTAGTTTTATTAGTTTCAGCTTGGATCAAATTGAATAAATTTGAAGGATTGGTGATTTCGCGATTCTCTTTAATTATACTTGTTGGACGCTGGATCCTCCTATATTTGTCGATCACTTGATATTACATACGACATGACCATGAGAGGGTTTCTTGAAAATGGCTATGATAATATGAAATGCAGTCTCTTATTCTTTGATTATTACTATCGGTTGTTCTTGTACTTCGACTATCGTATTAATTTGTTGTAGTACTGTTTTGTTACTATCTGTTGTTTCTTGTACTTCCATTATTCTTTTTTTGGACTGTTTTCTTCTTGAGCCAAGGGTCTTATCAAAAACAGCCCCTCTACCTCTGAGATAGGGGTTAGGTTTGTGTAACACTCTACCCTCCCCAAAACCTACTTTGTAGGACTACACTGGGTATGTTGTTGTATAATATAAAACACAGTACCATTCCTTCCATCTCTTCACATTCCATTACTTCCATTCTATATGGATAGCCTGATGGAGGTGTCCTTATTTCTACTGATGATAATTCTTTTGGTATTTATTTAGTGGCATTGTCAATTTTTATTGCTAGTCTTGTGCTGTTAAAAGATTTGGATCAGAATATGATGTAAGAGTTTCTTTGATGGAATGAGAAAATCGAGGTTCCCTATCCTTATCTCATTTTTCTCTCTTTCCCATGTCACATTAGTTCAGAGTACACAATGTTGAAATCACAATGGAATATGAACAGTCTCTAACCCCTTTTAAAATCCTTGGAGTAACCGGTAAAGTTGCTGCCATGTGACTAGGAGGTCGCTGGTTCAAGCCTTGGAAACAGCCTCTGGCAGAAATACTAAGTAAGGCGGCCTACAATAGGCCCTTGTGGTCGGGCCTTCACCGGACCCTGTGCATAGCGGGAGCTTTAGTGCACCAGGCTGTGTTCTTTTTCTTAAGTGCATTTTCCGCGTGTCTGGTTCTTTTGGATTTTGTCAGAACTTAGAGTTCCTCATGTTTACTCAGACCAAGACATCCTTGTATTCGGGTTGCTTTTACTTTGATCTATTAAATCATTCATTTAGGAGTAGTATGCAACTCTGTGTTTTGTTATTGACTACCTTTTATATCAGATACTCAATTCTTTTGCAGTGATTGGAAATGACTTGTGTAAGCATCTCTGTTTAAAGAGATTTCCTGAAATATCAAGTGTTGGAAATATGATTGAAGTTGAAAACACGGTTGTACCAGTGGTATCTCAGCCTGAAAAGTCTACGGAGTGGTTATGTCGGGAGAGGAATCATAGAGTTTATGCATTTTTGTCACGCGGCCTTTCCAACTGTATGACGGAAGACTGCTTAATAGATGCAATTCATGCATCAAGCACTGACAACTATCCTGAAGAAAGCATTCTGAATACATTAAAACCAGGTGATCGTGTTGAGCGCAGAGCTTCATACTGGTCAAGTGGAGGACAAAGTGATCCTACAGTCCCCGAGACACTAACATATAAATTAATCTCAAAGCTGTGCCTGATTTCAGAAATTCATGTACAACCATTTCAAGGTTGCACCTCAAACTCTAATCTTCTATGATGTTTTGGATTTGTTCCTTCTGCTTATTTGTTTATGGTTTCATTAACCAGAAACATTATGATTTTGTGACAGCGTATTTCCAGTTTGGCTTTCCCATTTATTCAGCAAAAGCTGTGAGATTCCGGGTGGGACATCCTAATGTTAAAATAGATGTAGAAAGTGACAACGGACTTGAATCTGTGGCTGCTCAAGCCCGATCTTTCTGTGACAAGATTGTATGGACATATACCTCACCAGAATTTCCCTTGGTTCAGGTAATAAACAGTAGCGGTATTTTTGTTTTCTTTATTCTGATTAGTTCTTACCCCTGAAATGGTCAAAGGATACCCTAGGGTGACATCGTTCTTTGGGATAATAACTAGTTCCCAAGTCATAGTACTGCACGATTTTCCCTAACTAAGATTATTCCTGGTCTTACTTGTGTCGGAGCATGTCTTTGTCGGAAGTATATCACCCATTTAAAAAAACTTGTAGGTGTTCAACTGTTCATTAATGAACTAATCTTCTTCTTTTGCTGAAAAAAGCAACCAATTTATAACCGACTTCAGCTGCAGCTAAGTTTTGGTTAAGATTTCTACTTTTATGTGTCTCGACTTTGTAACAGCCAAGTTTGGCTTCTTATGGGTACAGGAGAACATCTTGCAGAAGTTTAAGCTGCCAGAACCTGTTCTTTGCATTGGCGGAATCCTACAAGTCGAGCTCTTAGGCAGAGTTCAAAAACAACAACTGGATGGTCTATATTATATATGGTCAGTTCCCCTTCTTATGATTTGTCAGCCTCAAATTTCTAATTGACTTCTATTTCCTGCTATCAAGTACAACAGCCATAGTCTACCATAAGGTTGTTGTATATCTATATGAGCACATTGGTTTTAAAGGTCATGAGTCAAGGCATGTTTGCATTTGTTTGCTTTCAGATATTCTATACGAGACAGGGTATATAGTACTATCAATTAATTTTCAATCGTGGGTACATATGTATCCTTAAGATACTGAAACGGCTACCATTATTGGTGCTCAGGACTTGAGAGGTTTCTAAGATAGCTTTTTATTAATTTGCCTTTTTATAGTGTGTCGCACGTCCAAGTTGTTGGAAGACCACTCTTGTCAGCATTTGATGTTGAGATACTTGATGAATCTGGGAAGTGCAGTCTGAAGTATTGCCCAAAAGAAAGGTTGTTGTGCGAGTCAAGTAACAAATCTACTGAAGGAGAGTCAAGTAGTTCTCCTCGGTTTCATAGGTTCAGGGCAAGCTTAAGGGGATGGGAGCAAATGATCCTGAGTACACTACTTGGAGCCGGAGCTGGCGTGGGTGATGATGATTCAGATGACAACGACGTCTAGCTTTCGTCCCTTTCAAGGCCGTAACAGTTGTTTCTGTGTTAAAATATAATGTCACTAGACTTGCTTTTGGGCATCACTGTTGTAGTTTCATCTATAAACAGATGTCATGTCCATGTATGGAAGGTACATATCGTCATAAACATGTTCAATAATCTATAGTTTCGTTTTCTATTGCCATTCCAAATGCTAAACTACTGTCTTCTTTATTACTATTCTCTCCGTTCATTTTTACTCGTTCACTTTGAACTTTGCACGTCTCTCAAGAAATTAGTTACAGTAATTTACTTGCTTACAAACATAATGGTGCTTGGCCTCGTGCCAATGATAAATTCTTGTAACACTCTCCTATTCCTGAAGTGCCGCAGTAATAGGGAGTAGGGGGCGGACATGTTTCTGTAGGGATCGAATTACATATTGAAAGAAAGATAGGATATGAAATATTGAAATATTTAGTTATATATATATTATATTTTTACTAGTAGATATTTAAAATAGCATTAGTACAATATTATATATCACATCTCATTTTATATCTAATAGAGGATTGAATTTTAATTATTCTGTTTTAGTTGAAATGTTTTTTTTTATAATTGATTAACCAGGAGAATTGCTTACATTTTTTTTTTGAATATTTCTACTTGTTGTAAAGTGTTAAGTTTGATACCATTAATCGACATTTTTTGAAAAGTTGAAATCATAATTGTTTATTATATAAATTATGTATAAATCAAATCGAACAAACTATGATTATCAACTTATTGTATCATAACCTATCGAAATCAAACCTAAAAATATTGAAATATACCAAATTGATTTGATATGATAATACTATAGTATAATATGTTTAAAAATTGAAAATTGAAATTATTGAACTAAAGTATCAATGTCGTTATCATGCCCCCCACCCACCCCCAAAAGGGGGGGGGAGAGTGTAACATTTGCAACAATCGGGTTTTATTAGCTACCAAAAGATCTACTTTGCTTTATTCAAAATAATTGATATTTTAGCCTTTAAAAGATCTACTTTGCTTTATTCAAATTAATTGATACTTTACAAAATTAAGAAGATATTTGATTATTATTTTTCTCAAATTTGTCCTTCACACATTCTTATATTCCCATGATAATTATGTCAACCATAAAAGGAAAAAAAAGTCATAATCAAGAGCATTTAATGTTAAAATACAACTTAATTTTTTTAAGAGCAGTTGAATTTCTTAAGTGCTCAAACCTAAAATATCAATTATTTTGAACTCAGAGAGTAATTAAGTTGGATCTCCCAATTTTATTATAAATTGTTCCATGATTAGTATAAGCCTTTTTTTTCATGATTATCTTAAAAGAGTTAACTATATCCCATTGGGAAGCATGCAAGAGATATGCTCAGTTCTCTCAATTTTTCATCACAGTAAGGAACAATATAATGGCGAAACACTTTTGACATCTAATACAATATTTGTATATTGTTACTCAATTTTTAAGGTAACTCATTACTTCTTCTTTTTTTTACGGTATGTAAGATATACAATTTGTAATTATTTAAAATTTATTGGATAGAAATTTCAAAAATAATGCAAATATATTAATTCAAATAAATATTTTAGATTAATATAATTAAATTAATTATTTAAGTTTAATAAATATGAATTTAATTGAAGTTCAATTTTATTAGGTTAGTTTGTCAAATTGGGCTACAAATAATGAGCTGATATTGCTAAGCTCAGTATGTCATCTCATTCTAGATGCCCCAATTTAATGTCACATGTCAAATGACATAATATATTTAAGTCAAATGAAGAAGCAATAAAATCATGCCACATGTCAAAATGACATAGCATGTGTACCCAAATCAAAGGATAATAAAAATATGTCACGTATTCCAATCAATCAATTATCTTCGTATCACTAGAATTTGATTACATTAAAGAAGTTTGTCTATATCACAACTTTTCAATTCTACAACTATAAATAGAGAGGTGTACATAACTCATAAAATTCACCGAAATTCTAACAAAAATCCACAAAGTGCTCGTGGATCAAACCTCGCAGATTTCTCTAGAAGCACTCAAATACTCAAGCATTTCCCTACAAGTTCTAGGGATCAAGACGAAGATTCAACATCAATCTCAAAGGATCTTGAATTGAAATACAAATAAAAAACAAGTTCATAATAATTCGAGATCGAGAACAAATCCACCATACGATTGTTGTGATACTTTTCAGTCTCCTCGATACGAATTTGACTCTCTATAATAATATAACTCAATACGGTACAATATGTACATTATGCAACAACAGATAATAACCATATCCGTGTAAGTTGTTGTCCATATTGATTTGTTTTATGGTGGTGTTTGTGTTTAATGTGCAGTCGATCGGATATCGGGCAACTCGTGATTTCTCAAGCGTGAGTTCGTCCTGTGCTCCTGCCGTACTCATCAAGAAATTGGATTCTTCGAAGCATTGTGTGACGGTTAATAGAGGCAGGTATTTCTCATCACTTGGACTGCCTGCATTTTATTTTTGGTAGATATTTGGCCCTATTCCTATGTTCCTTTGCTATAGTAATGATAAATTGAATTTATAGGTTATTTATAAATATATTTAATAAATTTGTCAACAACAATATACCTAGTGGCTAGTAAAATGTACAAGTGAAATTTGGTAAGGGTAAAATGTAGGATGACCTTATCATTACCTCGTGGAGGTATAGAGATAGTTTTCGAAAGACACTTGTCTCAAGTGAAAAAGGAGTTAGTGAGAAAATGATGGTAAATAACAAGGAAAAGGTGCAAAGTCTACCATAAGGGAGCAAAGACAACAATAGAATAGTGAGATAATTAAGAAACAACATATTAAACAGATTATTGAAAGCAAGAACAAACAATACTATATATCAAAAACTAGAACTACACTAAAACAACTAGTACAATGGTAACCACCAACCACCCTAAGCAAGACAACCCTACACTACCAACTAACTTGTTATCCTAATACGTGTCCTCCACACAATTCTATCTAAGGTCATGTCATAGGTAACTTGAAGTTGTGTCATATCCTGTCTTATCACCTCTCCCCTTACTTCTTTGGCTTACATCTAGCTCTCCTCGTACCTTCTATAACCAACCTCTCCCATATCCTTACTAATGCATCTAAGCATCTCCTATTCACATGTTCAAACCATCTCAATTGCGCTATTCTCGTTTTATCCACCTTATCCCGAATATCTTAATTCCTAATCTTATCACTCTTAGTATGGTCACACATCCACTTTATCCACGCCGCATTAATAAGGTGTGTGATATCACCGTTGATATCCCCACTCTCCTAAATTGAAGGCCAAGATACTTGAATCTATTAAAAAATTATTGAATTCTCTTAAATCTATATGATGTACTCTAGTTCTGCCATTTGTCCTTATCAGCGCGTATTTAGATGGAGGAGTGTGAACTCAGGTGAACCCATGCTTCTCCCCTCGACCATGTATACCATTATTACTACAGCTTTACAAAAACTTATGATATATGCGTGCACCAAATTTATATACTAGTTCTTTGAAATTTAGGAGTATTATCCTATGGGCATAAAATATTTTGGGTCATCTAGTAGAAACATTCATATGAGAATAGTTTCATTTTTACATAAGTTGAGTTGGATCGATCCTTATATGTGTGATAGTAGAGACAGTTAAGTTAAAAGGTATATACCACGCGAATCGCGACAGCGAATGGAAAGAGAGAGCCAAAAGGCAAGGCTCCTGAAGAAATCTTTCAAGTTCCATGCGCTCCATCAATTTGCCTGATAGGAAGTTATTAGATATCCCTACGAAGTTCACACCCACATCAACAGACCAAAGAGCAAACAATGAACTGAACATAAGATCAGTAAGCAGTTGATAATGTTGTTGTCCAGTACATTTTCCATAGATTACACTTGTGCATGACTTTCAAGGTGTAAACAAGCAAAGAAACAAGGGCTGAATACCTAAAGAGTGCAAGTGTTTAACACCACATCAGCCTCAAACTAGAAAATAGGGGAGAATCACAACGAAACAAAAATCTAACACAAGCAACCTGTACAAAGGTATATTAGCAGTCCTTTTATCTCTCATCAAAAAACCCCCAAGGTGCAAGCAAGTCAACCCTTCCATCCAGGATAACTCATATTGTTGTCAAGATCACTGCTAAGAAAACCATTTTCAGCAAATTCTTGTACCATCTCAGGGGTGAGAATATCATCATCTGATACATGCATACTTGGGGGCAAATCTGGACCTTTTCGACTGAAACCACTGTTGCCAGCCGATGAAGAGGGCTCACAGTTGGATGCTGATTTGAAACTGTAACTTCGGGGCAAATCTGGAGCTTTTTGACTGATACCACTGTTGCCAGCCAATGCAGAGGGTTCACAGTTGGATGCTGATTTAAAACTGTAGATTCTACCCAGTGTGGGTCCTAAACTGCTCCCTGGCCCATGTGAAGATGTTGCAGCAGCTATAGAACCATTGTTGCCAAATGCAAGCCCTTCCCTCGAAGCACTACCACCTCCACTCTGTCCCGAAAGGGACTGCTGTTGAACTCCAGACCCATTGTTGCCAAATGCAATCCCTTCCCTCGAAGCACTACCACCTCCACTCTGTCCAGAAAGGCACTGCTGTTGAACTCCAGACCCACCGTTGTTGGTGTTCATGTCCTGGAGGAGCTGCTGGATCATTTGCTGCTGCAGGGCCTGGCCTCCTTGCGAGGATTGAGTTTGATTTTGCGAGAGCAAACCGCTACTCAGTAATTGCTGCTGTTGTTGCTGCAGATTGGTACTTGACAACCCACTGACAGGTAAGTTCTGCACTGTCCCTGGCAGCATACCATTGGGCCCTTGCAACAGTGAAAATTGAGAGTGGTTTGAATTATTGAAAGAAGAAGATGCATCTTGTTGGGTTGGGTTTGTGTTTGAATTCATTGAATTCTGCCGCATAAGCGAATTTTGGAAGTTTGACAGCGAAAGAGCAGCTTGTCCAGAGCCACTTAAAGCTCCCCGACCACCCATGTGCTGGTTACTGCTGATTTGGTTATTAAGCCCAGGGTGCAGTGACATAAGCTTGTTCAACGCACTGCGATCGGTTGGCAGACCCTGAATATTACCCACCTGCTGCTCTGTTTCCTGGATATTTTGCATCTGAAATTTTGCTGTGTTATCATGTCGCGGGAAACTCTTTAAGCCCTCTGCAAAACAAGCAGAGCAGTAATCCTTTATTTAGAATTCAACATGCCAAAAACATGCTAAAAAAGTTGAACACTATCATGGTACAGATAATAATGGGGAAGGACGGATATTTTTAGTTTTATCTACAATCGAAATTATAAAAAGAAACAAATCTATTTACCAATGGAACCAGCTTTATGCTCACTGCAAAAATCCATCAAATCCTTCATGCTATTCACGACTTCAGCGATCTGAACATCATATGTCAAAGAATCAAGTACTAAAACATTAGAAAGCCAGACAAGCGAAGACTTAACACTTAATTATACATGGACCGAGAAAAATTATAGTCCTCATGTTTTCTTCCCCAAAAAGTCTATCTTCCCATCCCAAACTCATCCAAACATACCTGTAAGCATCTCACATATCTTTTGGAAAATCCCAAATCATTAAGTGACTGTAACTCCAAACTCTTGGCAAGTTGACGTCCAGTCGTGACGACCCTAACACACAACATAAAAAATGTGACATGAGATTATAGTTCAAACCAATTGTCAGATATAAGAGACAATACATCTCCTGAAATTAACGAGAAGTTTATTCTCTATGGTTAGAAATGTGTTTACCACTATGAACTCCTGGTATTACAAAAACAGACATAATGGAAGCTTGTAGTTCAAAAGAAGTCCTCATCAGGTGGTTCTCTATAACTTGAAAATCAAAAACACTCTTTTTTAGGGGCCTATCTCAGTTGTTAGCAGTAACAGAAAGTCATTACAAGCGTACACTGGAAAGCATATACTAATATGGCTTCATCATTTAGGATGAGGTACATCTAAGTGAGACAGCCCAAAATACAGTAACAGACACCACTCACAGTAGAAATTGGAATCATATACACAAATTAGTAGACAGACAGGAACTAGATATCAAGCTAAAACAAAAGGAGAAACAAAATGAATTACATACTGAGAAAGTGAAACAAAATCAGACAAGTAGCCTTTTTTGTGGGTGTGGGTGGGTGTTTGGGAGGAGGGGGGAAGGGACGGGTAGCTTTTCACTCACATGTTGCTGTTTGCTTGTAAATCCTCCTGAGAAACTCCATCAGGTCCAGTTTCTGTTAATGTACTTTGGCATTTCTGAGCAACCTGCAGCAATTGATTTACCTACAAAGAACAATGTTATGAGAGCAAGTTCTAAACACTGAAATTGCTTTTCATTCGCTGTCAGCTGAGTCATAAAGACTAAGTTGAAAGGGATAGTTGCACAACTGGTAGATCGGATCAATTAGAATCATCTCATTCTATTCCAAAGTGAAAATCTCCAGGACCTCCACAGCAAAGAGGGTTTTACTCAGGCTTGTCCCAGTCAAATCAAATCACCAGGATACAGAACAGTAGAACAGATTACACATATCCAATACATTAGTTGCATGATTCCATTCAAGAAACAATCGGAGGTGGCCATATAAACAAAATTTAGAAATCCTCTAAACATTGATTACTCGAAAAAACCACAAAACCGCATACACATTCAACATGAGAAACAAACACCTGCATGTGGGATATACTGGACAAAGAAAAAAAAAAGATATAGACCCTTGGCTATCTTAATGAGTGAACGTATTAAATGTTAAAACCCTAAAATGCAACTTCATATTGAAGATGATCCAAAAAGTTTACTGAAAGAACCAAAAAAAAGCTTAGAAGAGCTAGAGCCAGTGAAATTTAATTCAGTTCAATACCTGTGGTGCAACTAATCTCCTCGGAAGAAGCTCTTCATGACGCCGAGCACAAAATTCCCACGACAATATCTGATGAAAAGCAGAAAAGCAAAGCTATAAATGAATTAAGTAAACTAGGCACTCATGGGTCACAGCTGGTCATTTTTTACGGTACCTTCAAATCAGAGGTAAAAATGATTCGGAGTCGACCTTCCCGAACCACACGAAGTTGTTCATATACACTTTCCTGAACTGCTTTTGCATATTCCAGCATCATTAACCCTGAGGGGAATCTGCATTCGCGCGGAAAATCCAAAAACAAGAGTTCATCGATGACACCACTGCTAAATTTGATTTCATTCAGCCTGGGAAGAACTTCGAAAGTTGCCTCTGTTAAAGACAACCAAAAAAGAAGCAAGTCAGATATCAGGTATTAATAACTATGCAATCATACCTCAAATCATGTTTGTTTTTTTGGAAAAATTTGGGATTTGAAATCATGATTCTAAATCGCAGTTGGAATCATCATTTGAAATCATGACTTCATATGCATGTCCAAACACAAGCTTGTCGCTCTTTTAAAGTTCTGCCACCTGTAGCTAAATAAACAATAACTATGTTGTTCTCACAAACTTTAAGAAGCTCATACTTCTAATTTCCAATAATGTTTACAGGCATGAGCCAAAGCAAAAAGAACAGATAGCATGAAAAAATCAATGTCTGCAGGGACTTTAAGCACCAAGCAACTAAAGCAATTGAAAAAAAGCTGATAAAGAAAGATAACACACTCAACTAATGCAAGAAAAGGTAATTATAAACACAAAATAACATCTAAATGAAGAAGGGATGCAAAATGCAATTAAGAGAAATATATCAAGTAAAAAACATGTTTTTTTTTTTTTTTAAAGTGAAGTAAGAAACCATGTCAATTAAGTTGCAGAATCAGATTTAGTCACTGATTTCATCGTGTACTAATATCTAATTCTCTTCTCCTGATCAGTTACAATTCCCCTGTAATGTTTCTGTCAATTATAAATCAGTTTTCCATCTATGTTCATTGCTTAGTTCCTCCTCTTCACCGCATAGTCCCATGGTTGCCGAGTCAGATGCCTTGAGAGGCTTTACAATTATCGGTTTCCACATATTCTGACAACTAAAGATACAAAGGAAAGATGAGACCAGCAATGCATATACACAGGACAATCCCATGGGCCAAGGATCAATGTATTATATAAGATAAGAGTCGGCAAAGTCACTTTACCAATCTGCTTTTCAATTTTAGTGCTTTTGCTTTATTTCAAGACCTTTTCAATTTGAATAAAATAGTCACTGAGACCCACCCATGAACTTTTATTTTATTTTTAAATGTACATAAGATATTACGTCTCGATATTTACAATTCTAAAGCAACACTTCAAGAGCACTATCCACCAACAATTCTAGCATTTATACTAATCCACCAAGACCATACTGTATAAATGAGCATCTTAAGATTTCAAATATAGGTTTACACCTTTCTTCCTTTTTCTTTCTTCTTTTTGGTGCTCAAGAGACATTGACACTAAAGTTCCATGTTAGGAATTTATTGAAATTCTAATTTGGACATGCACTGTTACATATTCTACTAACAACATTCAGGTTTAGCAAGGGATATGCATTCTTTAATGCCATATTTACACAGTTCCATCTAATGCTTTCCAAGTGTCAATTCCTCCAAGAATTCTACCCTTCTTCTTCAAAGGGTAAATTGAAGCTTGTTTCATAACAGTTCCTTTTGATCCAAGAAAGACCACATCAACTATTATTATGGCCCCACTGAGGTGAAACTAGACAATATATAGTGTAACTATGTAGATAGAGTGTCTGATACAAATTGAAATTTAACTTCCATGCAGACCAAGTTATATTCACCAATCCTACCCCATACATCCTCCAGCCCTAAGGAAATGTTCTCAAGTTCAAAGTAAAGCAATTGTATTTCCTACATAAATAGTGGTTTAACTCTTATGTCAAGAATGGCTACTAGCTGATAGAACACAAGCAATAGAATTGATGGTATCTATAACATGACATAACCTAGTTATGTGTCAGCTTCAAATCATAGACTATTAATTGACAACTGTTTCCACTTACCAAATCCTCTGCCTGATTTTGAGCCACAAATATCACAATGCCATGCATCCTGGTGCCCCGCAAAAAAAGGAAGAGTAAGAAAAATAATTAGAATACGTTGCTTATGGAATAAGTTTAAGGAGAAAATGAATTAAAAGTACTGGAAAACCAGACATCATACTATATCAAGCAAGCAGGACAATATCACAAGAACAAAATCATAACCAGATATAAGAGATAACTCCAACCATATGATAATACATTACTCTCTCTCAACCAAGCATTCAGCATAGCACATAACGTTGAACAAAAAGAGCACAAACCAATAGCAGTGGTGATGGACCAATTTCTAACTTCTAGAAACGAAAAACTAATTCAAATAAAAAATCCATGATGGTAAACATTACCATAGTTGACTGCGGAAACACGCCAAGTGAATGATGCCCAACATTCTCGTATAATGACAAGCACCATCTCTTCTTTGCCCGTGGGGAATAATACTCAGAGACAAACTTTCTCCAGTAAGCAATGGAGTTATCCTAAAAGACATGATAAATCAAACAGAAATGAGACGCATGAACGTAGTCTGTATGGGTCTTCACAACGAGAAACAAAGTCACTCACAGAAGGTCGTTGCCGCTGATGATATAAGTATTGCATTAACCGTCTAGAACACAAGACACCATCAGAGGGACGCTTCATTCCTGATACAGGCTGCACGCTTTGTTGTTGCATTTGTTGCCTTAGCTGCAGTTGCTGCTGTTGCTGAAGTAACTGCGCTCTCTGCAATGGTGGAAGATACTGCAACAACTGATGCTGCTGTTGCTGCTGTTGCCTCAGCCTCTGCTGCTGAACCAAGGCTTGTAACTGAGGACTGGGGTTCTGCATGTGCGCAGGATCTTGTCTTTGCAACAACTGTTGCAGAACTTGCTGCTGCATAACATCATCTTGCTTGATGTCTAGCCGCGGTTTCTTTTGCATCTGTGACAAAGCAACTGGATCCTGGATGAATGATCCTGGAACCCTAAGGCCTTGACCGTTACCCAGCTGAACTTGCCCAACTCGAGATGTTGGCAAAGAGGTGGCACTAGAAGTTCCGTGACGCTGCTGATTATGTTGAGGTTGTTGGGAGTTGGGATCTTGGTTAGAGCTTTGCTGAGCCACTGAGGATCCATCCATGACTGATGAACCAGACACACTTATGTTATTAGAAGAAAATGACAACGGTGATGCAGGCAGCCGCATGTAGGACTCCGTATTAATGCTGGCACTTCTCTGAAGATTGGGACCCCCTGAAAGTCCTGAATTGGCATCCGTAACCAATGAACTTGCCCCAACACTAGGACCAGAGCTTGCTACACTATTCAAAACTGTATTACTAACATCCCCAGAAAGAGGACCCAAGCTTGACCGTGCATTTCCAGGTAGTGAATTTGATGAATTCCCAAAAGATGAAGTTAAGTGAGAATTTCCCACAACTTGAGACTGCCCATCTCCTTGGAAAAAGATACCAGAACTTGAAGAAGAATGTGCCATCCCTCCAGCCAAACGAGAAGGCGCCATTGGAGGCACAATCCCCTGGCGGCTGGAATCCAAGTACCTCTCCAGTGCTTAGCCCTTATGTTATTTCAGGCTCTAGAGCGCAGAACTAAATGCAAGCCTTCGTATATAACCTTCAAAATTTCATCAAGCAATCTGGAAACATCAAATCATCCGATTATATTACTATCCTTGCCAACCAAATGAAGCACCAGATCTTTTTGTCCTGTGTAGTGACAAAAAATTTACATACATATCATATTTTTTTTAAAAGTAACAACAATAATACATATGAAGAACCCAATTTGGCATACCAAGCATTGAATAAAAGTAAAAACTTCCTATCCTAGCAGCTACCAGGGGCAGATTAGGGGGTCCGGAGGGTTACCCAAACCCCCTTTGCAAAAAATTACATTGTATATATATAAAAGTAATTTTTTTCTCTTTTGGGTATATATATATATATATATATAGATTTTGAATCCCTGAACACAAGACAAGAGGTAGGCTAATTGGTTTAGAGGGTTCAAAATTTACCTTGAGATTCCAAGTTCAAAACTTGAAATGGTACTACATTTTAATTTTTGGACCTCCTAAGTGAAAATCCTAGAGTCACTACAAAGATCATGTATCAACCAGGTGAAGAACACGACATAAAAAGTGTTTAAGTGCATGTATAAGAGAGCCAAAATCGAAACCCTACATCATCATTGTAGTCATACAGACAAAAAAGGAAGAAAAATCCATCAAAACCCTAATCTTACAAACAACTAAAAATAAATAGGAAAAACCAGATTCTTTTTTTTCCTGGCTTAAACACATATACTCTTTAATTAGAAACTCCAGTGGAAAATGTGAAATCAAACAAACACTCAAAAATCAAACATTTTTAGTATCAACCCAACACCCAAAATTTGGTACAACAGTAAAAATTGCTCGAATCTTGTACAAATTCAACACAAGAAACATCGCTATAACATTAATTCATCTTCTGATTAGCAGCATCAGCTTCACCCCACTGGAAATTAACATCATAAGATCAAGCAACACAACAAACAACACAGAATTTCTCATTCTGCAGCTCATCAAAATCATGCTAATAACAATTACAACCAACATAAAAAAAAATAAAAAAATTAAAGCAACATAAATTAAAATGAAAAAAGAGAAGAGAAGAAAAAAAAAACTAGAGTGTAACGGAAGAGCTACGAACCTTGAAAGAGCAAAAACCAGAGAGAGAAAAGAGAGAGCGATAGATTTTAGGGACTAATTAATCGGAGAAAACTTCGATGACGAATTTTATACCTAGCGGGAATTGTCCAGGTAAATGACCGGCTTGACCAGTACTTAACCCTACAAAACCGGTTGTAGCCGGTTGATAATGGACACGTTGCAATTGTAATAAGATCACGTAGGCGGTGCTTAGATCGTACGGTGGGTGATACGAGACCGTAGGGTTGATGAGACACGTGGCGTCATTTTGTTGGTTGATCTTATAACGGAGGATTTAACAATGTTGGTCTCGTGTAAGGCAGTGATTCTCTACAGTCATGCCAGCTAGAGGTGGAACCATCCTCACCGTTTGATCGTAATATTTTTGATGATTCTTAGAAATATATTAAAATTTGGTACATGTATATAGAAATTTCCTTATTTAGTTAATTGTTTTAAGAAATAAAATTATTATTTTTACATTTTTTTTCTTTAAAATTTGAGGGGAAATAAAATTCTATGAAGGTCTAAAGAAGTGCATATATATAATGTTTATACATTTTTTTTAAAGAAATGTATAAAAATAGCGATGTGATCATCCTAAACTAATCTTTACACAAAAGGAGATTATTCACCATTACACTTTGTACACCTTTTAGGTTTAAGATTATTGTGTCATTAATTCAAAACGATCCAAGATCTATAGCAATTTAGCTATTTATAAGTAAAGTTTGTCATTCGTGTAACACTTGCTGCATAACATGCATACTTTTTTAAGGTTTAGGAGTCTTTATTTTTATTGTAGAACTATAGTTAGATAATTTTTATAATTTTACTATTTCAGATTTTATTTTAATTTTAGAAAAAAAATGAAGGAGGATAATAACTTGCCTAGTTAAGTTTTGAGGAGGCCAACTTAAATTTTTGATTAATCATCGATTGATGGATATATGTATGTTGGTATTTAAATAAACTATACATATCATTCTGGTAAGACATAGAGGAAGAAGTTGTGGTTTAATATAATCAATATCAAACATTTATGATGTTTGGTTTTATGTTATTTTGGAAGTGTAGGTTTGTTGTATGCGACTTTCAAGCGAGCTCAATCTCAAATCGTACACAAATAATTTTAATTATAATCTAGGGTGAATTTTATCTTTTTGAAGACTAGAAAGTGCTTCAATATTTTATTTTGGATTTTCATCTCTTCCGTATTAGCATTATGTGTTTGAGGAGTTTTGTATGACATAATTTTTTTTATTGATCCAGATAAATATAATCACAATTTTATCTTTAATTTTTATTTTATAATTAAAACACATTATTTCATAATAATATTTTATTTTTTGAACTGTATATGCTAATAAATATATGTCACACGTAAAGTGCGTATTCTAAATTATTAGTTACTTTAAAAGCATGAAGGTCCTTAGAAATGTTGATTAGAGTTTTTACTTTTTATTAAAAACTTCATAATAGATAAAATTGTCATTATTTAATTATCTTAATAATATTTAAAATTAATTAAGGAGTTATAAAATATATGGTACATATTCGAATGGAGACATATTGGTCTGAAGTGTTTTTGCTACCAAAGAAAATCACTAAATTATTTACTAATATTTGTTGCACGTTCTTTGAATTGGAAGTTGTAAAACCTCTAAGAAAGTCGTTATTGTCTGGGAAAAGTTGTGTATACTAAAAATAGCATAATGGTTAAACCTAATCGACTATCACCTATGAAACAAACTATCTTATTTTGTAAAAATAATATAAGCGTAAATATTACTCTATCACATGAAATGAGTTAAGCATAAATATTACTCCATCACATAAAACGAGTTAAGCATGAGTGTAAATGATTAAATTAATAAATGAATTAAATTACCAGAAATTTAATTTACTAATTGATATCAATAAATTTAACACGAGAAGATAATTGAGGAGTGGAATTATATTCTTTTCCAGATAAATATTTTATAATTTTCTTTGGAGGGTTAATTTATTCATATTACGAATTAATGCGATTGATAACCTCGCTAATTAAATCTATTGCCTATGATATGCCTAATTAAATTATGAACTTGGAATAAATAAATAATTAATTTTCTAGAAGGCAAAATTGTATACGCTTTGGATTGAGTTTATCTACACACAAAAAAATGTGTGTTGTCTTTAAGAAAAAAAAACCTACATTTTTTGGACTATGATTTTATATCCTAAAATATGGTTCTCTGATCTAATGTTAATTAGAATACATAGCAAAGGATCACAAATTAGATGATTACGGCATTGACGAATTGTGCAAAAGGGTAACAATCCTTTCTGATAGTTATGGGTAGATTATTGGTGAAAGATTTGGGTAAAAAAAATTAGATAGTGACTTGAAAAATCTTAGGCAAAGTAAGTTTCAAACGAAATCTGAGTGATCTGAGGTCTAGGACAATTTGGGAAAGGATTGGGTGATATGTCTAAGTTTGGGTCACATTTTCTAGTACTAAGACATTACATAATTCATAGGGCCATTCAGAATCGAATTCGAGTGAGTAAAACTCTCGATATCGAATTGGCGTAAAGATGTTGGTTTAAAATGTCATGGTTCGAAGGTGCGTTTCAAATGAGGCACTTTTGGAGAGAATTCCGAGTTTCTGTTCCGTGCAAGTTGCTATAGCAGGTGTCACATCGCTATAACGGGGGTCCGCCGCTATTGCGGGATGAATAAATTCCCGCTATAGTTGATTGGGCCGCTATAGCGAGTAGGGCCACTCTAGCATGGTAAGTCGGGATTTTGTGCAGAAAAACCCCCAAAACCTCTTATTTTCTGCAACTTTGTTCTTGGAATGGAAAGGACAATTTTTCAATTTTTCCACAATCTCTTCCATAAAGGTAAGTTAATTACTTTCCCAACTTGTATTTTGATTTTCGAGCCTTAGAATTGAGGTTGATAATCTTGAGGAAGAGTTTTAATTTGCATTAATGGTGGAAAGAACCCTTGTTAGATATAATGATCATGAGAATGACATGGGGTTTAGAATTTGATCATAATTCGGGTATTGTTAGGTTATTATTGATTGATTATTATTTGATTTATAATTGTTTTGACAAAAAACAAGTTGAGGCATTACAAAAATGAAAAGTTCTGGTTCTTAGAGTTTCCAACGCTTGACTCGAGGTAGACGAGGGTTTGTTTGTTTTTCAAAATATGTAATATGTGCATGTAAACTGTATTATAGTATTATTTGTTCAATGCATGTGGAGGAAACAAGAAGGCTAAGGTGGAGTGACTTCATGTGATAATCTTATGGAATGAACCTGATTATTTACTTGTGGTTTCAAGTTGGTTGTTTATTGTGATTGTGATAGCGGATGATGTTTGTGATTTGATTGATGATTGGCTTGAGTACTGCGTCGATATAGGATACTAATGTTTGGCTCGAATACCACGCCTAGTATGAAATATTAACACTGATTGGCTCGGTACTGCACCAGTATACTAACAGTTTGTGTGTGAGTTCTATGACAACATTGAATATGTGCATTTTGTGATTATATGGGATATGTTTCATGTACGGGTGTAAAATTAAGGGTTAGACTCAAGATAATTTGAATTGGGTTCAATCTCAACTTATTCAAGTCTTAACCCATTTTAAGAGAATCATTAATTGAGCCCAATTTAATCTCCAATTTCAAACCGTTTTAAGAGTACTCTTTATTTGCATTGATGTAATGTATGTTCCTATATTGAAGGTATGAATTACTATTAATTTTATATCTTTTAGGATTTATCTATCCATTTGTAACTTCTTTTTAAATAAATTCTTGAGGTGAAACTCAAATTGTGGTTATACAACATAAATAAAAATATATTAAAATTATTGAGATTAAGGGTTAAATTGGGCTGGTCAAGACTCAATCCATTATAAGCCCATTTGAGCCCAAAGTAAACTTGGGCAGGTCAGAACCCAACTCAATTTCTATTTCAACCTACTTTAATATCTCCAGTTTTAACACAATCCGCTCATTTGACACCCCTAGTTTCATGCCTTGGTTAAGTTAAGGTGGTAATTGGGAATCTGCATTATGTTGTGACTGTTGGTGTGTGTGTTGGCCTATATTACTGATATGTAGTTATTTGTCATACATGTTTTGGAACTTGCCTTATGATCCTATCGGTACATGATATTTGTGTACTAATACTGTACTTACTCTTTCTTTATGGAGTACATGACATATTCAGGCGGTTGCTTCGAGACCTCATTTGTGAGAAACAAGACATCTAAATTCAACGGTAAGCTACTTCTTCCGGGCTGCCATGGATTCTTCTTTATCTCGTTATCCATCTTTTTCAGATATAGACATTTTAGATTTTAGACTTGTGTTTTTTTGTGTTGGGTTTGCATCTTCTTTTTCTAGATGTTCTGAAGTTTTTCTACTATGACTTTCAGATTTTAGGGAGTTCTTTTCCGCAATGATTTTTGATACTGGGTTGAGTTTATGGAAACTTTCTTCATTATTGTTTTAAAACTGCATTTATCATTTTATATTATGATTTTGATTCTTTTAAATGGCTAAGAGGTTAGTAAATGGTTCTCTCCCACTGGAGAGTTAATGTTGGTGTCTCTCACGACGATCTAAATCGTGACAAAAAATTTAAACAATAGTGTTTAGGTAAATCTCGTTTTGTAATTATTGTCTATTTTATATGTAATTATTTGATTTTATATATATATATATATATATATATATATATGTTTATGTTCATTCGCATGTTCCATCAGATAGATGGTTGTGTCTTACTAATTATATCACATCCAACGTGTTTATTATTCTAGTTTCCTATCATTTATTAAAATGTTGTACTCTTTCAAATAAATATGTCTATACGTTATACTACAAAATGTTAAAATTTCATTGGTGTATATACATTTTCATTTATTTTTTTTAAAAAAATTAGTGGCTAATAACGAAGCACCAAAACAAAATCAATTAATTATAACTTTATAGAATTCGTAAAAACAACGGTAATCACTGATTAAACTAGAAAATCAGTCTATTGATCATTGTATTGCTTAATATTCAGTTCATTTCTAAAAAGTGTTTTAAAAATTGTTTGTTCTATTTATCAGACTTTTAATTAGTACCTAATCAATCGAGCCCAAATGAATAGGTATTTTTAATATACAAACACAACTCAAATTATATTTTGTTTAAAGGTTGATTGTATGTTAAGTCTGCTTGTAGATTTGTTAATTTTTTCTGAAATTGTATTTATGAAGGCATGTTGCTTATTCATTCAGTGACTTGCAAGCTTAAATATATTGACTAGTTTGATTTGCTTGCCAACAACGTTACTATCAATTTAAATAGATGATGTGACAGTAAAAATCATTGAAATCTAAACTAACCGAAAATATTCTAAAATATTCTTATGATTTTTCCATCACAAATAAATTATATATGTCCTACTTCTATTTTTCTTGATAGATAGATCGTGGTAAATATTGTTTAATGTTTTTTTATTAGTATTTCTTATGTCTTTTCTTTTGTACTTTTTAAAAAAAAAATGCTGTGGCATGTATTATTCAATTTTTTGAAAATAATATCTCTATATTCATGTGATAAAAGTAAGGTCTTCGTATATTTTATCCTTTTTGGACTTTATCTATAGAATTTCACTATTATAGTAATATTATAATATTATGAATTATAATAAATAATTAATTACTTGAGCTATTGTTTTTTTTTTTTAATTAGGTAGGTGTAATGGAGGTGGGGTATTTTTAAAAAAAATATACGAGGAAGAAGAAGGAGAAATATAAAGTGAAAAAAATAAGAAGGATAGTGAGTGGAGAATCTTTGACCAGTTTGCATTCTAAAGTTAAATAAATTAAAGCAAAGACTATATTTTATGCTTTGATTTTCTGTTGGAACTCATTGGTAGAATTGAATATATATATAAATATTGTAATAATAACATGTTTAATGTGCATCGCCGGTGGAATTCGTTGTTGTGTATTTCTTTTTCCCCCTTTTTTCCTTTTCATTATCATTAGTATATTCACGGGATGCAAGATGAGGCTAGCATACAAATTGTTTACAAATAAAATAATTACGTAACAATAAACACTCTTCATTTTGTTTTTTTGACGTTATCCAAACTCGAGTACGACAAAAACTTACACATATTGGTGCGTACATCAAAATCATATATGTGTTAAGTATGAGTTTGGAATCTAAATGATGGATGAATGAAAAATAAAAAGTAATTAAAAAAAATACAATTTTGTTTTACCTATTATACCCTCAATTGAATGACTAATTACTTTGAAAAATCTAGAACTTTTCATCCACTTTATAATTAATAGGGGTAAAATGGTAAATTCACTATGTCATTAATTATTTCTTAATAGGTGTGTTAATTCAAAAGTAGACAAATAATTAGGGACAAATGGAGTATTTATTTAATGTGCTATATAAATTTCATCAACATATCAAATTTAGCGAATGTTATGATTAATAGAACGTACCTTTTAATTCTTTTTTTTTGTTGGTAGTTTGAACTTTGAATTTATATCTATCTTATTTTCTTAAATATTAATTATTTATTGTCTGTTAATTGTATTATTTATATTTTTGTTTAATTATTATTTTCAAAACATGCATCATGCATGCTAGTTAATCTAATTTCTTTGTTAATGTGGTAATTAGTTAGTTGGTTTAATTATCGATGTGTTATTTAGCTATTTAATATTTATATTACTTTGTTAGGTTAGTTATTATCAATATAGTTAAAAATTTAATTAGTTTTAAAAAACTATTAATTAGTTAATTAATTTAGGTTGGAAATTATTATTTAATTGTTTTGCATATGATACGTATACTTGTGAATTTTTTTAAAATATTAATTAGATAATCGTTAACTAGTTTAATTGAAATTGGTAATTAATGAACTGAAGGAAATTGAATCGGGTCACCCATGTGGGTCAACTCGGATCCATGTGAGAAGAAAAAATAAAATAAAATATATATATATATATATAAAATTGTGTATTACATTATTAATTAATATAATGAAAAGACACAGCTATTCGAATATAGTTTTTATCCCTTCCGAAGAGGCGCAACTATTTGAATAGATATGTCCCTTCATAAGAGACACAACTTTAATAGTTGTGTCCCTTTAGAATTAAGGGTTCTCACAAGAGAAAAAAAGAAGAAGATAATCTTTTCATTCTCTACCGTTCCAAAAAGAACAGACACTTCTTCTGCTTCTTCTCCTTCTTCCTTCTCCAATTCTATAAAGTTTGTGTGAAGATTAATTCTTTGAACATTTCTCCTCCAAAAAGTGTTGGAACGAACGACTATAACATGTACAATTTTAGACGATGGCTTTATATGATATAGTTCATATTTATATACATGTGATTGCACTTTCTAACGAAGTGAAACAATATTCAATGATCTTCAAACTAAGTGTTTGATTAGATTCTTCACAAACATTAAACTTCAGACTTGCCAAAAATAATATAAAATTATAAATCATATGATAACGGACGGCAAACTTCAAACTTACCAAAAAAGGTATAAATCATACTAATAAGAAATAGTTGGCAAAAAAATGTTTGATAAATGAATACAAACAAGATAAACCTGAAAAATAGTATTAGGGTTTAAGTCTTCAAGATCTAAAATACCAACAAGATAAACTTTAAAACAATGTACATACTAAATATAACTTCAAAAGAATTAGGGTTTGATCTTATAACTTCAAGATCTAAAACACAAATAAAATGAACTTGAAAAATTACGTCCTAATAAAATTAGAATTTAGGTCTTGAAAAAAATATAACATCTAAGAAATTACGATTTAGGTCTTATAACGTAAAGACCTAAAACACCAACAAAATGAATATTGAACATAAAATATTAATTTTAAACCTGGTATGTACAAGACTTTTTGATCTATTACTATAGATTCTGGTGTGCACTAGTTAATTAATTAATAATAATTTTTAACTATTTAAGAATTTAACTACATTGATGATAACTAATCTAACAAATTGTCATTAACTAATTTAACAAATTAATAACTATTATTTCATAATATATTATATCATTTTGATAAATACAATCGAAGCATAATTACATAACATTACACATCAACAATTTGAAGAATAAATCCAAATAAATAAATATATATATAATATGGAATAGCGCTACTATATATATAAAAAGGATAAATAATTAAGTATAATTATTAATAAAGAAAAGTAAAGTGAGAAAAATAAATGATAACAACATGATCACATTAATTTGATCGTTATATAAAAATATAACCTTTCATCATTACAAAATATAATAAATTTTACAACACAATATCAATTTTCATCAATTTGATCGTTATATAAAATTAAAAATCTTTTGTCATTACAAAATATAATAAATTTTACAATGTAATAACAGTACTTTCAATAGTTATCAAAATAAATATTGTATTTAAACTAATAATAATTGTTTGTGTGATGTGCAAAATAAAATTTATCCATAATTGGATGCGTCCTCACTCCGAGCATTCTTTTTATCCAGTAAAAAAGAGAAGGAAAAAGAAAAAGGAAAACTCCCAATTTCTTTTAATTTGCTTTTGAGAGTTCAATAGAACACGCTCGTTACTGGAGCGTGGTACAACAACATTCCGGCGACTCTTAGCCGACGGCGAGGTTTTCACTGACATTATCCATTTGCCGGAGGGAGACCGAAGCAACCGAAAATGAGCTATACCTGTCTATTGTTGAACTCATTAACGCCGTCAGTGTTTCCTGTGAAAAGATACGGCAAATCCATATGGCCGTCAGAATTCCGGTGCCGGAAAACCAGAAAGTCATCATCTTTGATAGTCTATAGTCGTCTCGAGAATTCTACCGAAAGCACCAATGCTCAACAGCAACAGCTTAACCTTTCCGTGCTTCGTTTCACTCTCGGTAGACCCAAAAATCTTCTATTTGTCTCTCGATTTCAATCAGTATATACGCATGTATTGTCTAGTCTCTAAAATTTGTGCCTGTGTTGGCTATTCCTTCAAAGGGATACCTGGATTGGACGAATCTTATTTGCCGAGATACATCGGCTACGCATTTGGTTTTCTTTTGGTATTGAATCACTTTCTCGGCTCAGACTCATCCGCCATCACCGCAGCGCAGCTAGTGAGTCAACAATTGTATTCAACTCTATTCATATTTGTTGTCTGCAAATGTAATTTTAATTCAGTGTATTCTGTTTCCTACAGAGAACGGAAGTTTTAGGTCTTCTTCTGGCTGTGTTCTCTGTTATAGTTCCTTACCTTGGGAAGTTTCTTAAGGTAATTTCTCCGTCTATGTATGTTCTGTTGAGATAAATGCACCATTTTGTTCTGTACATCTTTGGCTGCTAAAACAAATCAAGCAATTTGCTTGAGCCTAATCAGTTTATAAAATTATCAAACCAAAAATCAGGATATATTTTATTAACAAGTGGAAACATGTACAGAAACAAACAAGTAACTGAAGTTGCATGTGTCAGCAACTATGTAACCAAGCTACTATTCTAAGGTTAGAAATTTAGCTTCTCTAATCTTAGCTCATGTGCATATGTAATACATGCAGCCAGCAAAGGACATTCGGCAGATCTCACAGCAGCTGCATTCTTCCCTTCCCCATGTGATTCTGCTGAAGCTAATTCATCCAAATTCTACCTACGATTACCACATCCAAACCTAGTTTTTTGTTATACCCCATTGAGCCAATCTGTGTCTAGTGCTATGATTACCACATGCTGCTGAAGTCGGGATGAAGATCCACATAGGGAATCCATGGTTATTACATACCAGCCTCCTCCATGTAACCTTTTGAATTATTCCCCTCATCTTTTGATACATTCTTTTTATGGAAAAGGTTTTCTTCTGCTGCATTTCAGACACCATGACTCGAGCATCTTCGTCATATTCTTTGCCTTGAAAACCTTTTGTACCATTCAAGTTGTTTGTCTAGGTACTGCCTCCCATATTTCGCTACCCATTCCATAGTATACATGTACAAACTGTACCCGTAGAGTATCTTTCTTCTTGCATAGGTTCCATAGTAATTTGCCTGCAGCTCTATTTCATGTGAAAATATCAAGGATATGTAGCCCTCCAGATGATTTTGGATAGCAAACCTTCTCCAAGCTAACAAAGCTCTTTCCGATATAGCAGTTCCTCCTGTCCATAAGAATCTTCTACTGGTGGCCTCAGTCAATTGAATAATTCTCTTTGGCAGAAAAAGAAATTGGGACCAGAATGTTTATATAGAAAACAATACATTGTTAATCAAATGGACTCTGCCTGCATAGGACAACTATCTTGTAGTCCAAGATGTAATTCCACCCAACAGAGATTTTTATGGTTTGTTAAGTATTGACATTACGAGCAATTGGTTTCATTAGTACTTTTAATGTCCGGCCCCTCAAATGCCGTTATTATCGGTTCAGTTAAAGCAGTTTAGCTTTTGTCAGCAAATGAATGGACCAAGCATCAACCAAGTTTTAGAAAAAAAGAAGAAGAAGATATGCTTATATGATATTCACTTAAGTTTGCAACTACATCTGGTCACTCATGTTGCATTCATTGTTCTATCTTTAGCACCAGAGAGGTTCGCAACATGCTTATATGATATTCATTTCGACGGTTAATTTCCTTTAACCTGTTGTATTCATATTTTATGTAGATATTTAAGAGACGAGGTCTATAGCATCCTTCTTAAACTGGAATATCGCTATTGAAAAATAAATCTTATGATATGTTAATGACTAAATTGGATTCAGGGTTCAGTTCTAGTAGAAGAAAGAAATTTTCCTGAAGATGCTGAGCAAGCCTTTGTCATCTCAGAGAACATATCAGATATTCTGAAGGAGGATTTGGCATGGGGAACCTATGTTTTGTTGCGCAACACAAGCAGCATATCAGTGGTATGTATCCATAGATAAGATTGTATCAACTTGGAGTAGTCAGAGGATCTTTCAAGAAGATAGTACGGATACAATTTTTAAGTTTCAAAACTTACAACTGTGAAGGTTACATTGATTTTGTAGCTTTTCTCACTTCAAGATACAATTTGTGCTCGTGGCTACTGGAGAACACCAAAAGATGTATTGAAAGCTCACTTATGTGACTGGTTTGAGAAACAGATCCAGCAAAGTGGTCTTCATGATTTGAAGGAGACACTTTATTTTCCACAGGTCTCAGGTATTCATTTATTAATGGCGTTTCTATGAAGGAGATGCCCATTCAAATAGTAAATTACGCATTGTCTAGTTTGAATGAAGGTGAAAATTACACTGTCGTATTATAACTAAGTTTCGGTATGTGGTTCTCCACATTTTTGTGATAATCTAGACTCTGAAGTGTGGGAGATGCTTCCAAAAGGAACCCGTTCTCTCCTCGTGCAACCTCTAATACAATCTGAAACCTCAGATTCCAGCCAGAAGTGGAAGAATAATGGTTTTGTGCTTGTGGCTTCCAGCAATAGTTACGCATACAACAGTAAAGATAGATCGTGGGTTGGAGCTGTCGCAAAGAAGTTTGGAGGTAAGTGTGTCCATGCAGATCTATAGAGCCTCTAATATTTCTTCAAAGTATCCTATAAACAATTGCTGCTGAAAATTACTTACATATATTAAAAAAAATTGTTCAAAATTTGCTCATTGAGCTAATTTAATGACATCCATAAAGCTTCAAAGCTGCGATTAGGTGCAAACTTGGTTGCAGATATGCTACGGTGTGTACTAGTTGAGTTTCCGTTTTATGTTGACATCTCTTGGTTCTACTCGCTCCCCTAGACAAATATTTAAGTTAACCTTTTTGCTGCTAGATGTCTTATTTCTTTACCATATACTTAAATCAGGGAAGTGTTCAATGTTTACTTTTGGAAAAAACTTCACCCATGGTGTATCATTGCATGCTTGACACGCTATTGTGAAAAAGATAGTGGAGAAGAGTTATATTTTGGTAGATGTTACTTAATAAGCTTGCGATGGAGATTATCCATGACATTTTATTCTGAATGTATTTAGTATTTCCGCTTTCTGCTGTTGAAATCTAATAGCTAGTCTTTTTTATTTAAGCTTTATGTGTTAGATCACCCTTTCCTTCCTCGCCCACAATGGAAAGAGAATAAGTGAAAGCTTAGTTTCTGACCGTAGCAAGATTAGCAGCTGGTATCCAGAACTTGTGATATTACAAGTATCATTCAAGACGCCGTGGTATTTGTAAATTAATTGAAGTCTTTCCCCTCCAGAAGGCTATAGACACAATTTTTTGTATGTAGTAGATCCTCTTTTGGTTCAACCCACCTGAATATAAGCTTATTCATTATTTCATTTCTCTCCATAATCAGGCTACATTCTGCTAGCTCGATAGGGCATGTAGCATCATATAAAGTAGGGATGCAATAATATGGTCAAGAAATGCATGGCACCTGAACTTCCCCTGTAATAAACATCATTGGCCTTCGTAAGTTTCAAGAAAAATGGTCAATACTGAACCTAATCATGCCCACAAATTCCATTCTATGAAGTTCAGAGATAAAAATATTCCTCTGTTCTTTAGGCCTAGTGCAATGTGTGTGTGTATATATATATATTATGTTTTTTCTTTAAACAGTTAGAAGCCAACAGTCTTAATTATTAGCTTTAAGGTTAGTCATTGATTCGTATAAACTTGGATTGAACACTCTTATTTTTCTAGTCTTTGGCTATTTATCTTGATCATGTGAAATGTCAATTTAAAGTGTACAGCATTCTGTGACAATTTGCTTTGTTTTCCTTTATAGGCAAAAATTGGAATCTCCTTGTACTCTATTGAATCTGTATTTGAGGGAGTTCTTTCAATTGTGCGATTAGAACTACAACTACTTTTTAAGTCTTTGAAATGCCATGGCTGGAATTTGGTTCTTTCTTGTAACAGTTTTTTGGAGGTGGCCAGCATAGCCCTTAATGCTGTGGAATACAAAAAGTTACCAGTTTTTAAAAAAAAGAATATACAACTAATGATGAATCTTTATAGAGTATGCAAGGAGCAAGAATCTAAAGAGGAAAAGGTAAAAAAATTAAAGTAACAACAATGATTTAGCGGCTCCATTGGCTGGAATCTAGGTTTAGAGCACGGAGATGGATTTGATACCAAATGCAACTTGAGCTTCCCTCGGTGAAACCTTAAGTAAAACAAATGCTATTTACTAATTACTACCTGTCAACTAGGTGTTAGGTGGGGGAGGAAAGAAGAATTGCAATAAGAATGAAGAGCTGTCTCAAATTTAGATTGGAAGTATGTGTCTCGAAAAAAAAGGTGGGGTGTGGGGGTGGTGGGATATTATTCAGTTTAAGTTTGACATCTTTTAGAGAGTACAATTTCTATATTCTGGCTTTTAGCCGACATGGAAAAAAAAATATATTCTCAGATTTTGTCAGCTGTTTAATAAGTTGCTTATTGTGATCCGACATTTTTGTAACATTCCTTTGACAGCAGTATATTGGGAATTTCTCTCTTGGCTGCATGTGTCTTTCATATCTCGCCATTCATGTACTCTTTACAAGATATCTCAGTGTTGCCTATGGTCCCTTTAGCCTCTTAGTATCTGTTCTTACAAAAACTTCTCCAAGCCATAGACCAGGTTCTGCCAAGGGAAGACAAAGAGTGTTGTGTAGTCTGTAAAATCGATGCTGAAATATGTTAAGAAATGGTTAATCGATGGTACCTTGAGGCGAACAACTTTTCTAATGGCCAGAATCAAGCCTGGCATGAGACATTGCACATCTGTGATATCATGCTTTAGTGTGTAAACCTGATCAACAACAGTTACAAATGAGATTCTCATAAATACAAGGGGGATCTATGTTGTAAATCTTACTACCTTCTTCACGAACACTGGTAGGAATTCTCCTTAGCTTGAGGCGTGTCGAAAGACACAGTCCTTAAAGATATTTCACCTAGTATAGGTGCATCCCCAGGATTCAACTAGCTCTTCTAGTATCAAACTAGGAGCCAGAATCTAACAAAGATTTAATAGAGAAGAAAACCCAACAAAATAACCATAATCAGGAAGGATTATACTTTGCTCATTTCATGAAAGTAAACCCAAAGCATCTTATATTGGCAACAAAAGAGACAAAAGGGCTCTAACTTCTCTTCTTCTTTAATATTTGGACGTTGTTTCAGAACGTTATTTTTTCTCTTTTGTTGCCTATATAGGTTTCTTTGTGTTTACTTTCATGAAATGAGCAAAAGTATAATCTTGATTATGATTCTATTGCTGGGTTTTCTTCTCTATTAAATCTTTATTAGATTTTGGCTCCTAGTTTGATACTATAAGAGCTTGTTGAATCTTGAGGGACACACCTATACCGGGTGAAATATCGGACAACGTCTATTGACACGCCTCAAGCTTTGGAGAATTCCTACGAGTGTTTGTGAATAAAGTATTTTCCATAAGATTTACAACAATCTATGACCACTGTCTACCGTAGTGAACCGAGAGTATGGTTCAGAAACATACCTCTCCTGGCCTCGAGAAGTAAACTGATGTACTAGATGGGAGCCCTGGTAGAACCAAGCTGTGAACACGTACTCCGTCTTCCCCAAGAACTTGACCCCTTGCCTTGAAGAACAGAAGATAAAAGCAGCCAAATATCAGAATTCCTGAAGTGAAGAAATTGCCTTGTCCGTAGACCCAATTACTCCAAAGTTCTGCTGGGTTATAAATGTTCTCATGTTATTTGATTTGGCTTATTTCGAAGGATTTACCAGTTCATAGTTCTTCTTTATATTCAACTACAAGCTTGAAAACTATGAATTGCATGTAGCACCGTGTCTGTAAGATTTGTTGCATCTTACCGGAATATCACTAGAAATGTCATCTCTATTATACAGCTGACCCAAATTGGAAAGGTTGTTAGCAATTTGAACTGCATCCTGGGTTGGAAAATCCTGCAGCCAGCAATAATTTCGTTACTTTTGACCACTGATTTTGGTAATTCAATAAGTAGCATTTAATGAATGACAGGTTTCTTTTTCTTATACTAACTACTAGTATGATTGAAATGCTCAGAGCCTACTATATACAATCACTGACATGATGTACGAGAATATTTATACTATTGACAGTTAACTTTGGAATGCATCAGTTGAATCTCTAGTCGCTTTCTTTGTATTAAGAAGATTAACTTTAACTGATCTAGAGAACCAAAAGACAAGAAACAAATGAGGTCTGCACGTTCGAGTCATGTTGGAGAGTAAGTGAGAACACTATTGATCTATAAAAGACTGTTGACACTAACTGGTCACTTTTCGACCTTGTAATTGTTCAAATTTCACAGGCGAAATAATAACTCCATGACAATGACTACATCGAAAAGTTATTGTTTATGAATTTTACCGATTGGAAAAGAATAAAGAAGAAGATTCGGGGTGTAAAGTTGTAGAAAGGACGACCGGGTCACTGTTAGCATTTGCTGTTTGATTAAGATGACAATAAATTCTACAGAAAGGTTAGTTACCTAATTGGCTGTATCCAGCTAGGTTATGGACCCATGCACTAAGCTTTACTATCATCATTATTATTTTATTCGAAAAGAAGAATTTTATGGCATTACAACATATTAGATGGTGTTAGGTCTTGGCCATGGCCCCCTTCTAGTGTTGAAATTAATAGAATTCTCCTCAATTAGTTATGTGTAGTGCGGAAAAATATCTTCTTCCATCCAAGTGGTGGAACCACAATCTTCATTAATGGTACTCAAAATAAATATTCAAAGAAGTCGAGAAGATTCAACATTTTATTTAGTGTATATGCATAAAAATAAGTCAACAGCCACGGGGTTGTACTTACCAGAGGATTAGCTCTAGACTCAACAATTTCAACATTGTTATAGTGAAAAGAAGCTGAAATTGCTGCTTGCTGGAGAAGTATGGATCCAATTGAAAGAGTTGGTGCAACCAAACAACCCTGACATCAATGTCAAAAACATGCGCCTTTTTAATTAAGTACAACCAAAATGATTTCTTGACCTTAAAGTACTAAACCCATTGTTTGAAAACGTAATTGGTCATATGATGAAATTGTTGTGTAAAAATTTGTAAATCTCACCCTGCACCCTCACCGTGCTGGCCTTCTCGCATAACATAGATAAAGCCATGACAGTTTCTTGCTTAATTCTGGGCACGTAAACTACACTATTCATCCCAAATGCTGTTGCCTACAAAACAAAATTGAATCATCATAAATTTCAACCTTCTCAATTTTCGATTTTGTTAAACAAGTAAATACTAGTATTAAGAAGATTGGACCTGTTTGACATTGTCATAAACTGTAGAAGGGTCAGTGAAATCAATGACTACTCCAGTTGCTTTTAACTGCAATAATTGTATTCACAATGTCAGAAGCCATAATTTGGATCACAATTAAAGCAATATTGGGTCAATTCAAGAACATTAGTTTTTGACATGTTCGGATGGTAAACACCATTCACCTTCCTAACTCTGAGATTGTAGGTTCAAGTCACTAGGGAAGCAAAAAGGTTACCTGAGATATTGAACCTAAGACCATGGTAAGGTCGTTAATTATTGGTATTTCTAGAGGCTCTTCCATGTCACAGACCTGAAATTAATAAAATGAATTCCACAAACACAATTTTTTTCATATAATTGAATAATGGAAATGAAGAAGCAATTGAATTGACCTGTCCAATATCTTGTCCAACAAAATTAGAATCAACAGCGCCAGCCAATTCCATTCCTCTAGCTTTAGTGACAGCAATAACGGCAGCTCTGCCAATTTCCTTAGCAGCTCCATTTATGATTACCTTCACATTGTTTTGAGATGATGATGATGAGCAACAGATGAATGGCTTTGTCTTTATTATTTTTTTAGAATTAATAAAGTATGTTTGGCAGCTCAAAACCGCCATGGTTATATGATTACAGTCTTTTGGTTACTCTGTTTCTCAAAAATTTGGATAAAAGTTTACTGTTTTGTGTTAAGATAAGGTTTTTCCTGCCTTTCATTATGTCCTTGTTCGGACGCGCCCGTACTTGTTCAATTGGACTCGCCCGCGATCGACTAGGCCCGCAAAATGAGAAAGTACTTAGGGTGTGTTCGATATTGATTGACAATAGTGGTGATTGGTGTTGTAATGGTTGGCGGGGGCATTTGTGCGATTGATTGATGCTGATGGTGAAGGTGGTTGGTGGCAATAGCTAAATTAGAAATTTCTTTAAGGGTGTTCTTAAATCAATATACATGTATATAGAAGTAACTTTTAACCAATATATACAATATAACGTCAATATATATTTCTGATGAACCCTGAAGGATATTCAATGGACCATCCATCGTTATGTAGCTTAGTTAGTTGACTCTCTGACTTTCACCTTATTGGTGTGAGTTTAATTTTTTATCTTGTAATCTCCTCTCCATTTTTCTTTTCGCTTTATGATTTATCCCCAATTTTATAAATAAAATTTTTAAAAATCATTGCGCGTGACTCCGCCATTGGTTGATGGTGGTAGAGATTGCTGGTGAAGGTGCATAGTTGATGTTGAAGGTAATTGTACGATGATAATGGATAAATTAAAGTAATAACAAGATATTACATGCATGAACTCTCTACATAAATTACGTCTTAATTATTGTATTCTTTTTCATCTTAATTATTGTATGATAATTAATGATAGTATACAAATTTTGAAGGATCAAAATATATTCCGAGCATATAAATGATTTGTAAGAGAAAAAAAATAAATGTATATTTAATAGGTTGAGATGTGAACACTTCAATTTCTGACCCATTCTAATAAATGAAATTAATGGGGCCTATATCTTTTTTTAAAATTAGGGACCCTAAAAATTAAGTTGAAAAAAGAATTAGGTAAACTACATAAATAGCCATAAAACTCAAAATAATTACATGTTCATAATCCAATCCAAAGTAATTCAAGAAATACTCATTCTCTCAAAAAAAAGAATTACAGCCCATACCCTCATTCATTAAGGCTGAAAATTTCGCGTAACTGATATTAAATCAATATCATATACTGTATTGATATCATCAAGGTCGATAATTTTGCTTAACTGATACGAAATATATATATATATATATATATATACTATATTGATATCATTAAGATTTCTTGTTCAGAAATTACTCATTAGTCAATGGTACTATAAGAGTATATGTATATTGTTGTATATTAGAGAGTATGCATGTAATACATAGGTAGAAATAATTTAGAGTCTGTTCAGATTTGGCTTTTCAATTTGACTTATAAGCGAAAAATTATAAGTTAAAATTTTAATTTTTGACTTTTTTCTTATTTTCGTTATTTTAGCTTAAAATTAAGTGTTTATAAAATTTTCTTTTAACTTACCTACTATAAAAATTATTTTAACTTAAAAATACTTAAAATAAGCCAATTCATACCCAATCTTAATTAATTTGGTAACCCGTTCTTAAAGTCCTCATTGAGCACGAGATACATAGGATTTTTTTATTTTTTCAATTAGAAGTGGGAATGTGCATATGTGGGGTGATGTTTTTATTTTTATTTTTAAAAAAAACATCTGATGTTTAATAATTAGTGATTATGTATTTAGATTAGCTTGAACTCGCGCGTTCTGATTAATTAATAATAAAATAATTACCGTTCCATTACATAATCATGATTTGATGATAACGTAACTAAAAAAGGACTTGTGTTGTTAGAAGTGGGAATGTGCATATGTGGGGTGATGTTTTTATTTTTATTTTAAAAAACCCATCTTATGTTTGGTATTTAGTGATTATGTATTTAGATTAGCTTGAACTCGCGCTTTCTGATTAATTAATAATAAAATAATTACCGCTCCATTACATGATCAAGATTTGATGGTAACGTAACTAAAAAAGGACTTGTCTTGAGTTCAAATCAACGGTTCTTTTGGGTAGTTAATTTATGGGAAAATTAGGCAGATAAGCAAACATATACTAGTAGATTAGTTAATATAGCTATAGTTTGCCTTAATTACAAATCGCGATATATTTTAGCTATAATTATGCAACTCAGTTTTTTAATTTTGTATAATTCGCACGTTTGTATAATTTGAAACTTGTATAATATAATTTGTATAACTTTTTTATAATGTAATTTTGTATGATATAATTTGTATAACTGCTTAATGTTCAAATGTTTGTGTTTGTATAAATTCGTTAGTTCGAGTTTATACAAAAACAGTTGAATTATACAAACGTATCCGTTAATAATAATTATACAAACTCACCCACAAATTATACAAACCTGCGAATTATACAAACTCGTGAATTATACAAACAATGCAGCTTAAACTGTAGTTACAACCTGTAAATATGCAAATTATAGTTATGGAGCATAATTAAATTTATTATAGTGATTATTTTTGAAAATTTTCATTAATTTATTGCCCACACTAATTTGTAATTAATTATGTAAATGTAAGTTGTGGCCTACTTATGTAGCCATTGAACCAAATCTATGAACAGACAAACTTATAGAATGTAAACTAAAATTTGGTTTTAATTTAAATATACTGATATTTTTTTTTCTTTTTACATTATTCTTAATTTAATTGTTTACACAGATAGTATCTCAATATTTCTGTTATCAATTAATATATATATATATTATAGAGAAAATGATCAAAATGGTCCTTCATGTTTAGGGGTTGGATTATTTTGATCCTTGATATATACCATTGGATTGAAATAGTCCTTAATGTATATAAAATGGGTATTATTTTGGTCCTAAACCCTAAATTTGACTATCCTCTATTAAAAACTAACGTTCCATAGCAACACTCATCTCTCTCATCTCCTTGCCCGCTCCTCTCTGGTTCTTCAGAGCATGTTCTTCCTCAATAATAGATAATTTCTTATGTGGGTATACTGAAAATACACCAGACTTAGTGAAGGGGCATAAAAATCTTACCTATTGATTTCATCTTTTGTTAAATTAACCAATTAGCTAGTCCAATTCATAAATCATTCAATTCACCCAAAAAAGATTATAAATTAATAGTAATAAAATAATAGAGAATTTCCTATGTGGGTATATTATCGTTAAGCATGGATATGCTACTGCTCTGTAACATTATATTTCAAGTTTTATTATGTGTATCGTCCTCGAAGGGATAACACTTTTTAAATATTTTTTTTGAATTCAACCAAAGTATTGTTATTCATATCATTAACAGAAAATGGAACAAACTGCTCAAATAATTAAGTACCGTTGAAATTTTCTAAAAGAAGATGAAGAGTTGACAGTGAAAAAGTAGCAAAAAAACTAATAGGAATGTAAAATTTATCTATATTAGAAATTAATGAACAAAAAATAGAAGAAAGTACAATAAATGAAAATAGATGATTTAATGAAAATAAAACTAATTTAGAAAGATGATTCAGTTAAAGAGAAACAGAAAGGGAGGCAGAGCATTCTAGAAGAGGAGAGAAATGAGTTTGGGAAGGAGAAGAGAGAGATGAGCTTGGGAAGGGGACATTAGTTTTTAACGGAGGATAGTCAAATTTAGGGTTTAGGACCAAAATGATACCCATTTTACATATATTATGGACTATTTCAATCAAATGGTATATATCAAAGACCAAAATAATTCAATCCCTATACATGAAGGAGCATTTTGATCATTTTCTCTAATATTATATGTAGCTGATAATTCTGAGTAACTAGTTAATACAAAGTTACAAACCTTCACAGAGGAATTAACAAAAAAACGGATATGGGTCAAAATTTCTCATGAACTATGCGAAATAGATCACTTATACCATTTGTTATACTTTGAGATAAAATATCCCCTTGCTATTATTTGAAAAGACCACAAAATATCCTCAAGAGTTAACAACTCAATTTTTAATGATGTGGCAAGCTATGTGAGATTAATCTCTCCACCTAAACATTGCCAACTAGAATTCACTACAAGAAAACAGGGCCTTTAGCGACGACAAAAGTCGCCACAAAATCTAAGAATATTGTCACGGAAGGTTTTCACTGTTTTAACATTAGATTATAACAACGATTTTATGTTTTTTTTCATATCAGGGACATTATTTTTAAAAAACATAAATGACGTGAT
This sequence comes from Solanum chiquidenum, assembly GCA_029582725.1. Taxonomy (NCBI): domain Eukaryota; kingdom Viridiplantae; phylum Streptophyta; class Magnoliopsida; order Solanales; family Solanaceae; genus Solanum; species Solanum chiquidenum. The sequence continues at coordinate 47,387 of JAJOOS010016120.1, forward strand.
TAAGGAGAATTTTAAAGACACTATAGGTTTTTATTTTTATACCATATATAAATGCGTAAAATGTACAATAATACATTGTATAGTAGGAGATTTGAGTTAAAAAGTAATTTTGGTTCTTTTTGTAATAATATTTTATATTTTTAGTATTGATAGTAGATGTGTATATATATATATATATATATATATATTACTATATATTAGAAGAGTCTAGGATTTACTACCATTGTTCCAATTAAATCATTACAAATGTCCAATACTTACTATATAAAATATATAAGTGGGCCCCACCTCCTTCCACTTAAAT
>JAJOOS010016121.1:0-20180 GCA_029582725.1 Solanum chiquidenum
AAAAAAAAAAAACTTCAAATAAAATAAGGAAATCAGGCAAAAACCCTAACAAAATTACGATGGATAAAGACAAATTTTTTTTTTTATCCAAATTGTGCTCATGGCTCAAGTGTTCCAACCAACTTAAGAAACACATGAATGTTTTGTTAAACTAAATTCCAGTTTGAGAGATGATTTTTTGTTGTAATTATAGTTGCTAAGAGAATACCAACAACATTGGATGGACCATTTAAGCCACTAACTCATAGATTTGATCCTTTATTGCATAAAGGAAGTGATGATTTGCCAATGGATCATCCAAGGCTTAAGAGGAATGTAACTTCATTTTTTCCAGAACAAATTGCTCTTGCTTTGTCAACTTCTTCATCTTCAATGTGGATTTCTTTGATTAATGTTGATTATAACAAGTAAATGTATAGCAATTGAAATAACAATGGGTGAATCACAAATGCCCGTCTAGCTCAGTTGGTAGAGCGCAAGGCTCTTAACCTTGTGGTCGTGGGTTCGAGCCCCACGGTGGGCGTAGAATTATTAATTTTTTCTGGTTAAACATATGTTTTAATCCCATGTAATACAACAATTCACATTTCTCATCAATCAGTGATTCAAATAAGCAAAAACATATCACATTTTTTGTTGGTTAAACATATGTTTCAATCCCATGTAATACCATAAATGGCTAAAACAATTCACATTTCTTATGAATCGGTGTTTCAGATAGATACACGACCTCAAGTAAAAACATATCAAAATTAGCTATAACTGAAGAGTGAAACTATGAAATCATGAAAATCACACGTTGATCCTCCATTCTTGCTATGTATATATACAAATACTCCATGATATTCATGCTTTAAAGTAGTCCTTGTCATAAATTTTACTATACCCAAGTTTGTATGGAGTTGTATTTAAATTGAGCAATTTATTATAATTGTTTTAAGAAAATATGCACACATTATATTGCAACACCGTGTGTAGTTATTAATACAAGAATGGACAAGCATATTTGAGAACTCCTGCTTTCTTATTTGTAGAGACAAACTAAAAATTCGTTTTACCCCCAGAGAGCAGAGTTCTGATCAAATGGTAAGAGCGCGACAAGTGATGTATAGGTTTAATGCACATCATGGGTTCCAACACGCCACAGACAATGTTTAAGTGGAGAGAGGTAGAGGAACGGATCAATTATCCATCAAATTTAGAACTGCCAGCAGGCCTCGGGGATTTCTCGATTACCAAAGACAAGAAATATCAACAGAAGAGATAACACAAAAATGTACTGTCCTAGAACTTCACTCCTCTTCCAAGGGAGACTAAACTTCATATTTCAACTATATTGTATGTCTACATTAGCAGTGTTTTTAATTCTATCCTACCCTCTGACCATCCCCCTCCATATACCCTTAACCATCCAGTCATGATAAGCCTAGTTGAAAATGTGATAATTGGGCATGACTTTTTCATGTCTTGTAAGAGAATTCATTCTTGAACTCCTTCTCAAGTTGTTCCCTAGTTTCTGTCTTTGCAGCCAACACAACATCATCAAGGAAACCTCTCTGAGGAAATTCTTTGGGTACAAGACTTCGATATATCTCAAACTGTTCATCGGCTTCTTTCTTCTTGTCCAACAAACTGTAGACTATTCCCTGTCACCAAGTACCAAACACAGTAAGATTCAAGAACAAAGATATTTGGGGTTGACTGTCCCAACATTAAGCTTTCTCTGAAAGCTCTAATATTTCTGGGTTTTTTTTTTGGAGAATACATGCATCACCACATGAATCGGAATTAATTACACTCGAGAGCAAATCTTGCTGCATATGCATGAAACATTGTTATTGCTTAACCATGCATCCGCCTTTCCTCACTATGCAATAAACTTGCTTTGCCATCCATTTAATTACTAAAATCTTTTGTTGCCTGAGATCATGTTTATCAGTGACCTAGAATCTAATCCAGAGTAGATCAAGCATTGCATAGAGTACATATTAAACAGCATTCTATCATCATTCTTTTCAGTATTACCAATCTCATAATATGTGAACCTTGGTTCAATCTCCAACCTTGATCAAATTACAAGATCAATTATCAAAAGCTCTAAAGTATTACAGTGGGCCACTTGAGTATACAAGGATGCACGATAACATTTAGCCAGAAGTTTAAGCTGATTAACAGAGCTATAATTTGCTTATTCTTAACATATCCTTTTCGAAAGCCTCAATTCAAGAACAACTGAAGCTTATAAAGTAATATGCTGTGGAAAAACAGAACACAAATACCTGGCACAGATAAGGCCTGAAGTCTCTCGGGTTCTCTTGGACAAGAAGTTTAAACTTCTGTAAGGCCTCTTCTAATTCACCCTGCACGACATGAATGAATGTAAGAGAGGAGAACTAGGCTGAACATTTTTTTATTCTACCCTTTTTAAAATAGATAGGGGAGAACTAGCTGGAACTGGGTCCTCTAACCATCAAAGCATTGACAATGAGGGTGAGAACTGGTGCTATCATGACCTTCACTGACAAAAACAACCTCTTAACTTAGAAAAGGCAACATGCTCGGAAAACCTATTACCCGCAAAACAAGACCATCATGCAAGTGGCCAGACTTTCACCATTTACCCAACTACACTGCCTCTCTTCCAATCTGTACATCAATGTTACATCAGACTCTAGGGATATCCAATGGTATCATTATAAAGCAAACAAGGGAGACATCTCTGTTACACTTAATGCATCGACTTAGGCACAAGATGTTACAGCAGACAAGCTACAAAACATATGCTAATAGTGGGAGGATATCATGATTTACATGGCCCCTCATGAAAGTTGAGTAACTCCTTTTGATGTAACAGATAAATGTCACACTAAAGAAATCAGATTTAGCAGGTGTGCTTCAAGCCATTACCTTAACAACATGCATTTGTGCGACTAATATTTTTATGTTTCTTTCCTCATTGACTCTTTTTTCCTTGCGAGCAACTTCTAGAGCACCATTTAGCATCTCAAAAACAGTAGGACCTTCAAAGTTTTTGTGCATCACCATAGCTAAACCCTGGAACAATTCAATGATAAGCTAATAAGCAAAAGGCTTATAATAATTGAGAAGGGATGTATTCTACTTCTAATGAAATGTTCATACCAAGCATAACAAGTTACTAGTGGCAAACGAAAGAAAATAGGCCAAGCAAACATAAGCAAAATATTCGAACTCATTGCCTAAAATTACATGCCCATTCAACTATAGATGTGAAGAGAAAATAGTGAAGAAATCAGAAACAGCATGACACCTGTTCTTTGTTGCCTGGACTCCTTGATCTGGACATACCAGTGACAAACAGGTAGGACATAGTGGTGTTTCAAAATACACAAAAGACTACCTAAAGTTTGATCACTATTTCTGACACACATCATACTTAATACTCATACCCAGGATGCATCAAATTGATTAGTGTCATCACTTAATACAGATACATTTTTTATTCTGATTACTTACAAAGTTCACCGCTTAGATATACATGTTTGCACTTAAATTATTCTCCTCCTCCCACTGAAAATTGTAGCTATCCTTCAAAGAATTGCTTCTTCATTCCAATAGGAGTGGTATTTTGAAAAGGACATAACTGAACTCAAAATATTCTTGTCTCAGATTGGCATCCACTGCAAGTATATAACTGAATAGCCTAAAGTTATACAAGAAACAACAATTTGAAGGCATAGTAAACCCTAAGGATCCAAAGTTAGATAACACTATAGATTAACTGACAAATGTAGAACTGCTCCCCTCAAGGAAGCTTGATCTGTATGTTAATAACAATGCGTCAAAGCTTACCTTATATGAAACATCATGATAGCCTTCATACAAGTACACAATTCTAAAATAATTCATCGTGTGTTTCTTGAGCATTGATTTTTCATTACACCAGGTAGTACCCCTAGTGATCAGAAAGAACATGGTTAGCACCACCAGTAAGCCAACGGGCTTCTGGAGCAACCATTCCTTCTCAGTCGTCAGTTTATCAAGGACAAAGTCCACTAAATACCACATCAATGGGAACCAAGTATTGCCTCATCCATAGAACAAGAAGTCAACAAAGGTGACTTGAAAAAATCAACAGAGAGACAGGATTTTCAGCTATCGCATGGTTATCCATTTGAAAACAGCTTTTTACACAAACATTACCAAATTTCTTGGGCTTCAAATGTAGTTACTGGTGGTATTTACAAGTTCAGATAAGAACAAAACCTGGATTTTTTCTTGAGTCGTGTAAAACAGTCTAGACCAAGGCAAATACCTTCATTTTTTTAGTCATGTAAAAAACTGTATAGACCAAGGCATTCCAGCCAGCTATATGATCCTTCTTCTCAGTGTTTACAGAATATCAATTCACAATAATGCATTGCTCAATTACTATATGGATAACTGATGATATGGTGACCGTCACTATGCCATTGACTTGATAAAGAAAATGGATATCATATCCAACATCTATCGTGAGAGAGCAGAAACTTCCACATAATTTAGAATCCATGTTCAATCTTCAAACCATAAAACAGATATCCAAATAAGTACTAGGTTATTGACATTCTCCATTGCAGAATTTGACAGTCACAAAATATCACAACTAAACGAATCATTGACTCGATGGAGCTGCATCAGTCAAACCAGCATACATCACAACAAACAATAAGAAAAGGAATAAACAAACACATAGTGGTTGTTAGGTCTGCCATTCAGTGTCTTAATGCACAAAGTTCTACACAACAAGATATTTACATGACCTCTAGTGTTTTTACACCCAACAATGTTTTATAAGCACATCCAATATCATTAACAACAACCATTAACAAGAATTACTCAAAAGTTTAGACAAATATTATCTAATCCTACTCAACTCACACATGATGTTAATGCAATATAAACGAGTGTATAAACACACACACCAAAAATAGGAAGCATCTAAGGATATCTCAATAGAAATTCCATTAAAACACAACAGGGTTTAGGAACCATACATGCAATGCTCTAAGCAAGAGAGGCTTCTGCTTCAAAATCTCCTTAAACAACCTCTTTGCCTTACTTAACTGCCCCATCATCTCATAACAAAGAGCCTCCAAAAGCCTCCACTCCATTTCTCTAGGCTGAACCTCAATCAGCTTCTCCACATACTTCAAAGCCTCTTTAGTCTTCCCTTTCCTCATCTTCACATTAACAATAGTCTTCAAAGCATCAACATCTATCGGATTCTTCTCCAACAACTTCATACACATCACTTCTTCCTCACTATATCCTTCTTGGGTCTCAACAACACTACTTCCTTGAACTGGCTGTGGCAAAGACAATACACGTTTAGCCCTTATACCCATAAACAAGAATGACCCAACAAGTAAAAAAACAATCTTTTCACTGAAAAACTTGGAAATTCCTTTCTGGGGTTTCCAAGAACAGGTTAATATAGCTGAATTTTGGGATTTGGAAGCTGCTTGGAGCTTGGGGTAAAGAGTAGTCAGGGTTTTGGGACTGTAAAGGGGAGGAAGAAAAAGGGTTTTGAGGGAAATGGGGTGAACAACATTTGAGTTGTGATTGAGGGTTGATGAGTGTAGGCAAAGTGGGATTTTAGTGGCAATTGAAGAAACCATTTTAGCAAGTAGCACTGTAGAGAAGCAGCTGCTTAGAAGAAGAACATCAAAATGGAAGGTTAGTCCATCTGGAAGTTGTGCTCAAATAAGTCTTGGTTTTCTCTTATAAAACCTTCAAGGGGTTTAAGGGAATATAATCGATTGATGCTAAGGTACTCTTCTTAAATTTGGGGCTAGGTGGGTTGATTTGATTCCATTTTTTATTGCAAAAAATAATCGATGGTACGTTTCAATAAATAATTAAGGAAATTAGGAATATTTTTTATTTATTATTATTTATAACATATAACAATATAATAAATCTATAATATGTATTAAATTAAGCTTTAGAGAACATAAGAGACATGAAATGTGCTTCTGGATATATATGAATGGAACGCTGGAAGGATTTTGCGAAGAAACAAATACATCGACGTTATGCTAGATTATCGAAAGAAAATTGATTATCTATCTCAAGTTATTTAAGTTCGTATTTAAGGTATGTTAAAGTAAAATTCTCTTTTTATACCACACGAATTTGTGTAAGACTTACAAATTATTGAATGAGGAAGACCCGCTATGAAGGGCATTAGGATGTCAGTTGATTATTCCATACTTTATCATATCGATATCTCCCTTATAATGTTGTGAAGTATGTCTACGGTTAAAGTTATTTTCTATTCATTTTCATATTTCTTATGTATATTAGTGATGCGATGTTCATGGTCACATCTGGACTGAGATTATGATGATTACTTCCCGCAGTGGAGAGAGGGTACTCGTTACGCGTGGCGACGGTTGCCTTCTCCCTCGAGGGAGATGCAGAGTCTCTCATGGCTTTAGAGACAATAACTGAGTTAATACCAGTAGTGAGGTCCTTAGTAGTTAATGTGGAGAGGAGAGGGTATTTTTGTTGAGGGAATTCATTCCTTTTGCAGAAGACGCATTTTCTTTCATAAATGCTTTTGCCTCTTTTTGAGTTCAAGGTACTTGAGCTCTTTATTATTGCTGCTTTGTTGTTGTTTTCCGATTCTATCCATTGTTTACGTTTACCTAAGGATTCATTAGTACAATACTTAAATGAGCAAGTACAATGTTTAGAATTTACCTGACTTGGCATCGAATAATTTTACCTGTGACTATGTGTGTTCTCTTCCCTCTAGACCAATTCACCCACACCCAGTACATAATGTTCTTGCTCCTTCATACAATACCTCCTGAAGGTGGCTGTCAATTTTAATCGTTTTTTACCAGTACGCCTATTGGGACTTGGATGCATATTCTTGCATAATGTGCTCTAGTGTGGCGGAAGTGCAAGTGCCAATTTTTAGGATTTCAAGTATGATTCTGTTATAGAACTCAGTTGGTAATTGGGAAAGTTTAATCCAAATGGCATTGTGAGAAATGGTAGACTCTTGTGGGACAAAGTTTGGTTCCCATTTCCTTACCGATAGAAAGTTTCCCAATATGAACCATGGTCACTCTTGTAGTGCTCTCTGCATGTTTTCGAGCAAACTGAATTTTCCCATCCCAGGTCGATTAGAGTCGGTCCGTTGGTGGGTGTTACGACTCAAGTCTACACTTTGGACGTGGCCGGCACTTAAGAACCATTGTTGGTCCCCAAGTGAACCATCATCCTGGCTGACTACAAGCGGAAGACTAACTTAAGCATGCAAAAGCTTAAAAACTGAATAAATATTCATGAAACTTAAATAGAAAGCTTTAACTCAAAAGAAAACTCCGAATAAAATAAATTATTCAACTAGACATAAAATAGGCAACTTAAGTCTTTAAATCATTTAATAAAATAAATGATATAGACTTCTCAACTATACTGACTATCTATGAAGCCTCTAACTGATAAAGATGAAAGTCGGGACAAGACCCACGACATACTAACAACTGATATAACTGAAAGGTAAATGAAATCCTCCAGAAGCAAGGAGGCTCACCATAGCTAACTCAAACTCTCGGATGTATCAACAAAGCTCATATTGATGATCCTGAATACATGTGTCTGCATCATGAGAAGATGCAGGCCAAATGGCTCAGTACGTGGAATGTGCGAGCATGTAAGGGGAATTCTAAAGCATAACATAAGCTTGAACTTGATAAAAATGGAAACAGACTTGCCTCTTTTCAAACTTACTCAACTCAAGGAATACTCAATGATACTCAAAACTACTCAACTTACTCAACTCAGAAGTACTCAAGAATAAGATACTCAACTCAGAGATTAGATATCCAACTCAAAGATATGATATTCGACTCTAAGTACTAAACTCAATATAAAGCAACAATACGCATGCAATCTATGGAAAGCTTTATAAAACAGTAAAAAAACAACTTAGTTCGTTAAAGAAAATGCAATAACAAACTCAACTTTACTTATATAATAAAGTAATATAATTTCTGTGGGAGTTTCTCTAACCGACAGCCACCACTATGAGCCTAAGTGGTGATACAACGTCTTGCCCACGCTGTCAGAACTGTCATATACTTTGTCGTCATATAGAACGCTTAACTTAGTGGATCCACTAGCTTAACTTATGTGATCATCTAAAAAGTATGACCCATTAATACCCATGATGGCTACATGATTTATGGAGACTTGAGTTGATATGAACTCGCATCCCCATATCGGTGCTCAATACTACTCCCAAAAATATACTTAGGTCATATGTTTGTAAAAATAAAAATCTTTCTTTGGTTTGAGATAATTACTTAAAACTTAGCTTAAAAGCTCTCTTGGAATCATAGTTTCCTCTTTACTGAAAAACTAGCTCAAAGGCTCTTTTGAAATCTCAGTTTCATTTCTTGTTTAAATGTGAAAATATTTACTCTTTGGGAATACATAGTCCCGATATACTCTTTTGAAGAAATGAACTCAACTCTTTACTCTTTGCTTAACTCAAAACTTAAGTCTTAAAACAAAGTTAAAACGTTTGTAAAAGACTTCTTAAAATATGGTTCATGCCGAATTATGGACGTGAACGACTCAATGCAAGGTTTTCAATAACCATAGATAGAACTCAATACTAGGAACTCAAGAACTTCAATAATACTACTCACTTCAAGAATGCTCTACTCAGAGGGTTCATGCGGAATTTATGAGCATGAACTACTCAACTCAAGGACTCAAAGATACTTCTCGTCTCAAGAATGCTCGACTTATAGGGTTCATGCAGAATTATGGACATGAATAACCCAACTCAAGGACTTCATGGGTAACATGTAATAGTCTCATGATTAGGAATGTCATCTCAAATGGGTTAGAACTCAATACTTAAGACTTAGGACATGAAGATGTTACTCCTCTCATAGATACTCAACTTATGGAGTTCATGCAGAATTTATGGGCATGAACGACTTGACTTGTAGGTCTACATAACATTATGGAACTCATGTATACAACTCTTCTTATTCTCATACTTACTTTCTCAAAACTTAACTCAAATAGATTATGGATCTCAAAGGATTCACAATTGAACTCAAAACTTTCTTGAACTCTACTCTTAACTCTCTCTTGAATGTGAATTATGAATTCAACAGTTATGGTTTATGCTATGAAAGATCTCATGATGACAAAGTAGACTCATGAATACATTCTCCTCATTCTCATACTCACTTGTTCAAGTCTTGAAACAAGTTACTAGAAGTTGTAGAAGACTCCGCAAAAGGACTCAAAGGGACTTTCTTAGAATGTTCGAAAGAATTCTCAAAATTTAACTCTCAACTCTACCTTGAATTTGAATTATTAATTCAATGTTATGATCATGTTAGGAATGATTTTAGGTGTTTAGAAGTAGCTTAGAGTAGTTAGAATCGAAAAGGAGTGAAGGTACCCTTCGAAAGAACTCAAACGGAGCAATCGATTGCAAACTGAACGGGGCAGGAGACCCTGGGACTATGGGTGGTGCGGGGCTCCAGCCCCTAAACTTCAGAGCATACTTTGGGGCGCTCTGGCTGGCGCAACGCGCCAGGCCCCGACCCAGAAGACTCGACGAAATTCTTTGCTCGTTTTCTCACCCTATTTCGCCTAGAATCGAACGGTTTCTTTCCTAATCACTTAGAATTGATTACTTAACATAAGTACACTATAATCTACTTAATACATCCCTTAAAACACTCACTTTGATCTCAATAAATCATCCAAAACCCAACACAACAAGATTTAGAATGAACTTCAAGAACACCTATCAAAAACTCAAATCTTTCAACTTCAAGAATGAAATTTGCGTTGAAAAATAAAATGTTTGGCGTGTGGGTGAACAAACCTAACACTATGGAAGCTTACATACCTCTTAGGGATCAAACCCATGGCGACAATCCGCAACAACTCTCAAGAATTTCGACGAACGCTTTGATCATCTCCTTTTTTCTCTTCTTTTCTCTTCTTGAACTCTTAACTAAAACCCTAGGCTAATTTTAGGATTATAAAACTGAACCTAATAGGATTAGACCCTGAAAATATTACTAAAAATGAATTAAATCTTATTCGGTAAGGAAAAGACCAAAATACTCCTCTAAAATCCGGTTGACTTTCCTTATATAGACAGCCCAACTTCGAATGGACATATCTCCCTCATACAAACTCAAAACTGAGAAAACTCGGTGGCATTGGAAAGATAATTCAAAGATCTTACCTACGGTATCCGGTATCACACCTAATTCATCTTGAGCTAGAAGTTATGGTCGTTTGAAGTTGACCCAAAACTCATACTTAAGCATAACTTGCAAAATTTCAGATTTTGCTATTTCCAATTCAGCTCTTTTTGTAACTCAAGGTGCTACATCTAGTGACCTTAACACTTAAGAAATTTTTAATTCCATGGTAAAATCTCACTCACTACGAAGAACGGTTCGAGTCTTAGTTCGAAATTTTATGGGGTGTTACAGTGGGTTTCCATAGCTCAGTGAGCTTATTTTTTAGATATTGGTGTGATACTTTTTTTCTCTATCAGCTTGATGGTCACTGAGTGTTTCCACGAGAGGTAGATTCTTGCCTTTTCCTCCCCTGATAGGGGGATTTAGTCGCTTGGGTCGACCCCCACTGAGGTGTTTTGTTCTTTGGCTTGGTCCAAATAATTTTTATTCAGACCCTTATTTTTGTCTTGTAAGATTTCCTTAAAGAATTTTTTTGATGGGAAGAGGGTCTTCCTCCATGGCTATCTGATCGTCCGGTGGCTGTGGTGGCTCACGAAAAAGTATCGAAGGGTGGATTTATGTTTGGGGTTGGGGGCATTGGTAGTTCTAAGGAGGGGCCTTTTTTCCTAAATATAAAGAACATATCAATTTTAAACAACAAAATTAAGGGGCATATCAAACCCTTTTCTCAAGAAACTATTTTGATATTAATATACTTAAAATAAATCAATACAAACAGTCTCCATAACTTTTGATTTTAGTTTTACTTGACACTATACAGAGTTTTAGATAGAAAATGTCTACAGTTAAAAGATAATATATTTAGTAATAAACTAATAAAATATAGTTAATTTTGTTGAAAGTAGGGAAAAGATTATTTTTTTCTTGAAATATTAATTGAGAGATTTTTTACCACATAAAAATATTAGGGCAAACTACATAAATCTCACTACTTTAGATCCTAATTACTAGGATTCCCGATAGTTTTTTATATTACTTTCTATATTATTTTTTTGCATTTGGATACATATATCATGACTCGTCAGATACATGTATCCATCAGATTTAATAGGCGAGATACGTTACTTATTACTTTTGCATTAAAGGGTGTAACTTATTTTCTTAATTAAAGGAGTTAATGTTGAGTAATTAACAACCAAAACAGATTTAGAGGATCCTTTCGTATCAACTCTTATCAATTTTCCTAAAATATCAAAATCATTTAGCATAGTAATTCTGAAATTGTAAACTTCATCTTCTTCATCAATTTCTTCTTTTGTATTTTCAATTTTCGAGTTTTTTTCTTTTTCAAATGGCCAATAACACGAGCGTCGTTGGATTTGACCACTTCGGAGATCGTATCGACATCGGAGAAACCGCTTGGACCGACGGAGGCGATTAGAAAGCCGGAAGGCCCAATTGATATATTTGGTACATAATTGAGATATGATTATATGTATCTAGTTATTATAAGTGTATCTGATTAAGTATGTATGTATCTTCATGAACCAAACATGTACGTTAGACTCCATCGTGCATTGTTGCACTAAACGTGTGTAACTGAGTTTAGTTGTGTATCTGATATGTTAATTCAAGTTTAGCATAATTCTGCCATTTTAATTGGGTCGTTTCTATACTTAGATCTATTTTTGGTTTGGATGCTGGCGGATGAAGATTTAAACCCTGCAATCATTCAAAAATAGTTAATGAAAACAAACGAATAAAAGTGCTTAAATTGAAAAACTATTGTTAATGTGAAATACTTTTAACAAGAATCATACTATTTTGTAAATTGTCAGCCATTAAAATGTTTTGGAGAAAGAAAAAAATCAAACAAATTAAACCCTAAAATCGAACTTTAAAAAAATTGGAACTCTAACTCAGATACTTGAAAGTGATGAAGCATACGATACATTAAAATAGGCAAAAGTGTTCATTACCCTCCTGAACTTGAAACTTTTTATTCAGTGTACACCTAAACTATATTTCGTTATTATTCCCTCCCCCTCCCCCCCGAAACTTTATTATTCTTCCATCGCGTACACCTGTATGGTCTGACCACTCCAATCGTGTCTACACGCGCATGACATGTTGACAAAAATGGTGATGTGGATTTTCAATTGGATAAATATTAGCCACCTAGATAAATAAATGTCAAACTTCTTAAAACTTCTCACTAAGCTCAAAACTTCCGGACTAATCTTCTCTCTAAGAAATATAATCGACGGAGTAAAGGGCAGATTTCAAACCTTTTGGCTCACTAAGAAGTGTATTCGATGAAGTAAAGGGCAGATTCCATGGAACTCTTTCTGGATTTGGGTCAGTTGCAGTTCTTAGCGTTTGGTCGATTTTATTTTGATCTTGTCTGAAATTCTTACCAAGTAAGTGATTATCCACTCTTATGATGTATTATTGTTTGTTTTCTTTAATTTTTCATTTATATTTTACCATATTTTTTGTTTAAGGTTACGCCATATTCTTCGACTAGGGTTTCGCCATAGTTTCCGATTGAGTTTCCGATTGATCTTTCAATAAGGAGTTTGATAGTTTTCAACTAGAATTTTCACTTAATGAATGTATTATTATGAACTTGTTCAGCTTATGCATGCATGAGTATAAGAGTTTCTGGTAATTAGTTCAAAAAATTAGGGCTTTTTAGTAAAATTAAGATTTAAGGGTTCTGATTTCAATATTCTATCTTGGTATTGTTAAATGTTGGGTTTTTTTGTAATTTTTTTATGTAGATTTGTATGCTTCTGAGTAAAATCAATATTTTAGGGGTTTTAGTGTTCCAATTCATCTATTATGTTTTTGTATTGTTAAATATTATAATTTTATGTAAATTTCCTTGTATAATTGTATGCTTACGAGTAAAATAAATATTTTGGGTTTGTTGCCTCTGTTTTGTTGTTGTTGCCTATGTTTTGCTGTTGTTGCCTCTGATTTTTGTTGTTGTTGCCTTGTACAATATATTGATTATTATTGTGGTTATAGGTTGACATTATGGCTACTAATTACCTCAATTTAAGGTTCAAATTTTGGGGTATCTTGGTGAGTGACGTAGGTCCAGTATATGTTGGGGGTAAGGCTGAATATGTACAGAATGTGGATGAAGATCATTTGTCAATTCCTGAACTTGCAGATTATGCTAAGTCTTTTGGGATTAGTGATGAGTCCACGATTTAGACTCATTTAGGGCTTAATTTTAATGGATTTAGTGTCCTCGAATGCATATTTTGTCTCAATAACTAATGTAAATCCTTGAATTTCAGGTATTTGGACATAGGAACAAAGCATGGACACTATTGAGCAAAAAGGAATAAGGCAGCTGAAAGAACGAAGAAATAAAGGCATGAGGATCGCCTAAACCATTAGGCGAGTCGCTGAATGACCTTGGTCTCGTCTAATGTTCCAGTGTGCCAAACCCTAAAGGAGAAAATCAAGTCGGCGATAGAAAAGAGCAGTTGGCGAGTCGCCGAACAGTTTCGCGATGCAGTGCCTTATCGCCCAAAGTTACAGAACCTCAAGGATGCTGAAGGCAAAAGCAAAAAGGCGATACAAATGACCAATGAGCGGATCGCCGAGTGGATCGGCGATCCCGACTAACTGCGCCGACTGAACCTTCGCAACACACTTTTTGACAACTATAAATACTTGTTTAAATTTTTAGCTTAGTATCAGATTTTGTATGATATCATAGTATTATTTTGTTTTTGAAGTTTAGAATTTAAACCCGAGTTTGAAAGACATTTTTCCTTAGCTTTGAAGATTTAAAGATTTCCATTTCTAAGAAATTGGAAGTGGGTATTGAAGATTCTTCATCTTAGACGTTTGTAAAGACAATATTAATCATACTCAGTTGATGGAAACACATTTCGGTATCGATTTCTATCTTTTTACTATGTCTAGCTAAAACCCCAATTCTTGGGATGTGATTATGGATTGAATGAATTGTTGGGTATTGGTAATTGATAATCTATTTGCTGTTTAAAAGTGATTTCGTTCAGTAATTGTGGTTAAATTTAATGGGTTGTAGTTGCAATAAGGATTCGTGTTTTTGACTTGCTCGAGAGAGAGGTTTTAAAATCAAAATTGTTGAATCGATGGTCTATGGGTATTGGGTTGTCATAGGTTCAGCTCGAGAGAGTGAACCCTAAACTTTTTTCCATACATTCAGCTCGAGAGAGTGCACGGACTAAAGTGAAGGTTGTGCTTCATTGTGGCTTATTGGTGTTTGAGAGAAACTAATTCGATTCGAGGTAAATTGTTCGACAGAAAGTTTACCCCTACTAAAGTCTAGGTTATTTACTGATTTGCAGTGGTTTACTATTAATTGCAATTACCCGGTTGTTTACCTTAGCCCATAATCCTATCACATCCCAAGAATCTCGTCTCCATATTTGTATTTTCATATTATTTATTGTTTTTAGTTGCTTGTTGACTACAAACCCCCTTTTGATATTTGACACTTGTGTCAACCCTTAATTTATCATACTTTTTTTCATAAATATTTTTAGTTATGATTGACTTAAGCATGTTTATGCTTTTCTATTGTTTCTTGAGTACGAACCACTCCCTTGGGACTCGACCCAACTCACTAGTTAGGTTATATTACTACTCATGATCGTTGACATTTGAACTGGAAGTAGTGTCCTGATACGTGAAATCAAAATGGCGCCGCTGCCGGGGAGTGGTGTTACTTAAGAATTTTTAGTTAAGTTGAATCTTGTTCTTGTTAGTTATAGTTCTACTTACTTAATTTTAGTTTTATTTTGCTTGTTTATGTGATAAAATAGGAAGTATGAGTGTGAACGACAGCAATGGCAGACAAGTAGGCCATCAAAATGACATCGGAAACCTCAACGATGTCAACGAGCCTCATGCTAATGACCCCCATCTCATGGAAGGTATTGGTGTCATTCGCTTGCCTCCGGCCGAAGGGAATGTGGTGTTCCACATCACGAGTACTATGTTGCCACTCTTGTAACTAAAAGAGTTTTTCAGTGGTTTGGCTCATGAGTATCCCCATAAGCACATTGAAACTTCGTGGATGTATGCGGACCAATCTCCTTCAAGAATATCTCTCAAGAATCGGTCTGATTGAGGTTGTTCTCGTTCTCTTTTATGGGAGAAACGTGCAAGTGGTTGGCTAAATTGCCACGTGAATCAATAACTTCGTGGGAGAAGTTGGTTATCGCATTTCAAGTGCAATTTGTCCCTCCCTCGAAGATGATGAGTTTTCGGGACAGCATTCAGAGCTTCAAGCGTCTAGAAGGTGAGCCAATTCATGAAACTTGGCTGCGATTCAAAAAGTTGATGCTTCAATGCCCAACCCATGGCTTGCCTAATAACGTGTTGTTGCAGTATATTTATCGGAGTCTTGATTCGGTAAATAAGGGTGTTGCTGACCAACTTTCTTCGGGAGGTTTGATGCAGCAACCTTATGTGATAGCGGCTCAGTTCTTGGATGGCATGACTACCATAAACAAGGCGTGGTATACCTGTGAAGACCAGGTCTCCCCTCTCACGTTCAAGTTGACTAAGGAAAGATGGAGAAGGACCAAGAGAGGGACAAGAACATGGCCAAGATCATGACACAACTTGACATTTTATCCAAAAATACCATGGGAGCTGGTGCTCAAAGTGTCAATGATGTGGGTGTCGGGTGTGCTAATCCGGATGAGTCCAAGTTTGAGGCCTTGTATAATGAAGAGGTAAATTTCCTAGCCAACCAAGGCGGTGGTTATCGTTCAAACTACTCGAGACAGGGTGGTAACCAAGGTTGGAGTAGGGATGAAGGTTGGAAAGATCAAGATCATGAATGGAGGGTGTCACACCCCTATTTCGAACCAGCCGAAACAGTTCACAACATAACATGGTTGTCACTCTGATTTTGAGAAAAAATATTTTTGTGGCTCGCCACCTAAATTTTAAGGAAAATATTAGGAAAATCATTTTTTAAATATGTAAATTTAAACTCTGTTTTGATTTGCGAAACCAGTGAGATTTTGAGTAAGGGTTTTGGTTACTCGAGGGGAAGGTATTAAGCATCCCTCAGAGCCTATCCGAAGATAGTCCGTAAACTCAATTTAGGAAAATATAATTAGGAAAACTTATTTATTTATTTGCTTTAAAATCAATGGTAAGTAAATTTTATTAGTTTAAGAAAAGAGTAAAATACAAGGTACGGCATATATATGTCTATTAAATAAAATTAATAGTAGTATGTTTGTCATACAATAAATAAATAAATGTACTAAAGTGTGTGACAATTTTATATGTTAAAAAATATAGATGTGTCTTATATATAGAATTAAGACGTAAAGAAAAATAAAATAAAATAAAATGAGATAGTAGTCAGGTGCAAATATATAGTAAAATAAGATGTATAGTAAAGTGTAGGGATTTATAAATTATATATTAAATAGCATTCGTAAAAGGGATAGTAGAAATGAAAAAAAAATATATAAAGTGTAACAAAATAATAGGTTATGTATAGAGAAACTAAATATAAAAATAGAATTTATACCTTTATGTGCATGACATATATATGTATGTACCTTATATTTTCTGTTGAATTTGTAGGCACATCTAAAATCTTGAAATAGCATGTTAAGAGATTAAAATATTTTAGCAATATTTAATTTTAAAAAATAATAATAAGAAAAAAAACCATAAAGGGGTGATGTAAAGAATATAAAATAGGTCTAACTATTAGGACATATTCTATAGTTACATTTATTTTTATTAATAAAATATATAGGCCTACTTGCCTATTTATTTTTTAAAAGAATATTTCTAAAAGGGATAATAACTTTAGCCTTCCGTATTTCTAAAGGTAATAATTTCAATCTTTAAACTAGTTTCAAAATCATTTGGGAGTTTTAAATGAAAAATAATCCTTAGCATAAAGGCCTAAATGAGTGTTGATAAGTAGAGCTATTAAATATTTTGGTCCTTTTAAAAATATTTATTTTTCCTTTTGAAAGTAGTATTTTCAAGCATATTTAGATTCAAACTAAGGAAACTTACATAAATATACTATAAATAAAAAATATTTACCATTTATAGCAATAACATATTTTTTTCACTTGATCACTTTTAATACATGTATAATACACTTTTAATTCATATTACAAAGAACAATTTATTATTCACATATAATACAAGTTTTATTGATGGATAATACATTTATCACACATTTTCATACAATTATAATACAATGTGTCAACTTCTTACCAAATAAGCATAATATATTCTTAAAAATAATTATAATACATATATATTGCATACTTAATTCACTTTTAATACATATTACAGATTTAACATAGTATTGCTATAAATGGTAATAAATAAAAAGTATCGCTAAAATCAGTAATTATTTATTAAAAGGCACCCATCCAAGTAATTTTTCCTTCAAAAAACTACTGCACTTTTAAACTCTTAAAGTACAGTGGTTAGATAAAAAATCTATATCTTTAGGTCCCAAAAATTTTGTGTTTTAACTAAGAAAAGAACAACATTTTTTTTTTACTAAAATCTGTTCAATAAAGCTGTTAAGAGGTGCAGTGTTTTAACTTACAAAACCGGCAATTTTCAAGCAAGAAATCTGAACTTTTGAACCTAAAAAAAAAATCTGCATCAAAAACTCACAATAAAGCGTTTTTGTTCCAAAAATACACATTTTTTGCACTAAAAATGAGTCATTGGTAGTTTTTTTCCTACTCAAGATTCATCATTTAATAATTATTTTTTATATGCCACGTGTCTTTATTTAATTCGTCACTTTGACACGTCACCAGCGAGTGTGTTACACACACCTTACAAATTTGGCAGATTGTCGAAAAAGTGTCAAATTGACACAGTTGGGAGTGACATGAGGTGTCTAAAATGAACAAAGCCTAGTTAAGGTGTCTAAGTGAAAGATCGTGCCAAGTTTAGGGGGCCACCGATGGGTTAGCCCTTTTTTCGTTCGTTTTTGGATGTTTTCCATTTGTTTATGGATTTCAAAATTTGAATTCTTGGGAACCCCAATAGGAAAGCAAATAGGAAAGCAATTATGAAGAAGAAGAAAAACCTTGGAATATCTTTTTTTTCGGATTGATTGAAAAGGGTGAGTGATAGATAAGGCAAGGAACTGCCGGAATTGACATTTTTCCAGCGGCCCAGAGCCTTTTCTGACGAAGGGGTGGGGTGGGGGAGGCCATGGGGCCATGGGAGAAAGCTTGGGGCATTGTTTTTTGGGAAGAGGAAGACGCGTGGGCGGCCGACGGGTCTAGGGAAGAAGAACGTGATTTCTGGGTAAAACAGAGTATAGGATGTGTGGATTGGCTGAATTAAAATACTTGGATTGCCAAGTTTTGTTCAAATTAAATTTATTTAAATTATAACCTCTCCTTTATTAAATAGCCATAATTTATTAAATTTAAAATAATGATTTTACAAAACTAACTTATTTGATAAAATTAGTCATTTGAATTTATTTTGTTAATATAAACTAGTAAATCAATAATTAATTAAGCCTTCCTAATTTGAAAAATGTCAAAAAAATATTCATCTCAATAATAGAAATTATATTTAATTAGAAAAATCGAGCTAACCCTTAAGAAAAATAGAAGAATTGACACAGACATACAACTATTATATATAATTGGCAATATATAGCCCAATATTAATTAGCAATTAATAGCCTAAAACAAAATTAGCACGTATTAGCCTAAAAGAAATAAAACCAATTTTTTATAGTTTTTTTATTTTTATCATGTGTAACCAACCCGCATTAATTAAGGAGATGTGGGATTATTTTTTCTTCCTTGTTTTTAACTCCTATAATTAAGGAAGTTAGTTTTTCAATTTCTTTAAATTCTTAAACTCAACTTTATTTAACCGTCTATTTAAAAAAAATAGTAACACAATTTACAGAAATATAAAGATATATTCGATTGTAATTTTATGAATTATTATTTTTTACCAATCAACAATAATTAGTTTATTAGAAAACCGATTGCCTACTTTTAAGAAATGAAATATATATATTTATTAATTAACCCATTAAAAAAGGTTACACCAACTTTTAAGGAATGAATTTTTTTAAATTCTTTAAATAACTTATTAAAAGATTGTGACTACTTTTAAGGTAAGAAAATGTATTATTAATGCTCTAACGTTTATTAATTATCACATAACCGACAATAATTAATCAAATAATATTAAGCGGCATTTTATTAGAAACTGTAATAATACATATGCATAAATTATACAATAATTAAAGTTGAAATTACATAATGTATACATTAAAAAAATATGTATACACAAAAAGATATTCATAAAAATAGACGTGTAAATTTTATTTATGTATACAGTAATTGTAGCATGTGTACATAATATTAAGCGGCATTTTATTAGAAACTGTAATAATACATATGCATAAATTATACAATAATTAAAGTTGAAATTACATAATGTATACATTAAAAAAATATGTATACACAAAAAGATATTCATAAAAATAGACGTGTAAATTTTATTTATGTATACAGTAATTGTAGCATGTGTACATAATATTAAGCGGCATTTTATTAGAAACTGTAATAATACATATGCATAAATTATACAATAATTAAAGTTGAAATTACATAATGTATACATTAAAAAAATATGTATACACAAAAAGATATTCATAAAAATAGACGTGTAAATTTTATTTATGTATACAGTAATTGTAGCATGTGTACATAATATTAAGCGGCATTTTATTAGAAACTGTAATAATACATATGCATAAATTATACAATAATTAAAGTTGAAATTACATAATGTATACATTAAAAAAATATGTATACACAAAAAGATATTCATAAAAATAGACGTGTAAATTTTATTTATGTATACAGTAATTGTAGCATGTGTACATAA
>JAJOOS010016122.1:0-23961 GCA_029582725.1 Solanum chiquidenum
TTTGGGTATCAATACGTTGGTGATTGAGATCATTCTATCCTGGGAGGACATATTCCAAATCAAACCTCGGATACTAGAGGGGAATAATTTCCTTAAGGGGACACTGTGCATTCAGTGGGCTTGATCTTTTTCTGATTCTGTTTTTTCCAGATTGTGGTACGTTTTTCCAGATTTTAGTTTGTCAATTAATTTATGTTCATCTATTCTTACTGATTGGTTAAACTTTGGTTACTTCGTGTTTATGCAAAGTTTATTGAAATCAGTAATTCTAGTTTTTTTAAAGACAGATTGGCAACAATCTTAAGGAAATTATTTTATATTTTTTTTAATATGTGTTTCTGGTGGAGACAAAACCTTCGTGGTTTTATACTCCTATTAGGTTTGCAATTTAAGTTATTGCTTACTGAGTCATTTGTATCAATTTATGTTTGTTACAGATTCTGAAATGGCTAATGACAATGTTACGGTGATTGTTGCTGCACCAACCCGAACTGTTGTACCACCAGCAGAGAAACCGAGAAAATTCTCTGGTGTGAATTTCAAAGGATGGCAGCAACGGGTATTTTTCTGGCTTACCACTCTTGGTCTGCAGAAACTTACCAATGAAGTAACTCCAGTGCCTGTTGCTGGTTATTGAAGCATGGAAACAGGCAGACTTCCTATGCAAGGGCTACATTTTGAGTGTTTTAGAGGATGACTTATATAATGTTTATAGTGCAATGATAACTTCGAAAGAATTGTGGGATGCACTTGAGATCGAAATATAAGACAGAAGATGCATGCTTGAAAAAGTTTGTGGTCGCAAAGTTTTTAGACTATAAAATGTCAGATAGTAAAACTGTTGGATCACAAGTGCAGGAACTTCAACTTATTTTCCATGATCTGATTGCTGAGGATATGGTAGTAAATGAAGCGTTTCAAGTGGCTGCAATGATCGAGAAGTTACCTCCTTCGTGGAACGACTTCAAGAATTACTTAAAGCACAAACGTAAGGAAATGAAGCTTGAAGATCTTGTGATTTGGCTCAAGATTGAGGAAGATAACAAAACCGCCGAAAAGAAGTCTCGTAAAAGTTCAACGGTAATTGGAGTTAATATTGTTGAAGAAGCTCCTACCAAAGACAAGAAGAAAAAGAAGTCCAACCGACAGAAGTCAGAACAGGCCAAGAAGAAATTCAAGGGCAACTGTTACAATTGTGGTAAGGCTGGTCATAAGTCTTCTGACTGTCGTGCTCTAAGAAAGGACAAAGACAAAGACAAAGGCAAAGGCAAAAGTCAAGCAAACATTGTGGAAGAGATGGAAGATGCAGATGACCTTTGTGCAATGATCTCGGAGTGCAACTTAGTTGGAAATCCCAAGGAGTGGTTTCTCGACTCAGGTGCCACTAGACATATTTGCTCTGCGAAAGAAGCCTTTGCAACATACACTCCTGCTGAGGTTGATGAAGATTTGTTCATGGGAAACACAGCAACAACAAGGATTGCAGGAACTGGGAAAGTAATGTTGAAGATGACATCCGGCAAGGTGTTGACTCTGAACAACATTCTACACGTTCCTACTATTAGGAAGAATTTAGTTTCTGCTGCACTGCTCGTTAAAAACAAGTTTAAGTGTGTCCTTGTTAGTGACAAAGCTGTAATAAGTAAGAATGAAATGTTCTTAGCAAAACGCAATCGATTCCATATGAGTTATGGAAAGGAAGGAAACCCAAATTAAAATATTTCAAAGTGTGGGGGTGTCTTACCAAGGTAGAGAGGTTCCTTTACCCAAGAGGGTGAAAATTGGACCCAAAACAGTAGATTGTGTATTTATTGGATATGTTGTGAACAGTAAGGCCTGCCGGTTTTTGGTTCACAAATCTTATAATCCTGAAATTCATGTGAATATAGTAATTGAGTCAGATAACGTTGAGTTCTTTGAATACGTTTATCCGTATAAAACTGAATGTGAGTCGACAAGTGAAAGATTTAAACGACCACGGAAAGAATCCAAGGAAAATGCACAACCTAATGAGGATCCTAGGCTGTCACGATCCAAAAATGGACGTGATGACACTCGTCTTAACCCACCAAGACAAGTCAGCCTAAAACTCAACAATTACAATAAAATGCGGAAATTTTTATAATAAACTCAAAAATACCCCTAAAATCTGGTTGTCACGTGTACAAGCCTCTAAAGTATTACAATTGAATCAAAAGAAAAATACCAGTCTCATATGACATTGTTTCTAGGTCTGTTGAGTTCACAAACAGATACCTCACAAATCTCCAAGAAGCCTCGGAAAAGAAGAGAATATATCACAAAGGTTTGGGCTAGTAACCTACAAAAAAAAATGTAGTAGCAAGGGGTGAGTACCAAACCACGCGGTACTCAGCAAGTAAACCTCTAAACACAAGCTAAGGGGATAGAATACGGGTACTCCTTACACCCCAATCGAACCTCCACAACTACAACCAGCATAAAATCATCTCAACCTAACAATTCACAATTCACATAGCACATATCTCAACAGCAACATTCTAACAATCACATATTCTCAACAACAAGCTCAATATTGATCAATTACAATCTCCACGACTACAACCTGCTTAAAACCAGCCCAACCTAACAGTTCATAATTCACATAGCACACAACTCAACAACAACAATCTAAAAATTACATATCCTTAGCAACAAGCTCAATATTCACCAATCAAAATTCCACAGAAAGGCACTCACAAGATCAGCAAAACACAATATCAAGTTCACTAATGATAAATATGTGCAATGCAATGGAATGCAATGTCAAGTATAGTGATGCATGTCTGACCTAGTGATACACACCCGTTGTCTCTCAGTCCGGGACCCATGGGGGACATATCTGTCCATGCATCCATCGCGGCGCGCAATACGTCCCTCGATGTATAGTATCCATCGCGGCGCGCGATACGTCCCTCAAAATATAGTATTCATCGCGACGTGTGATGCGTCCCTCGAAATGGTACATCCTCTTATCACATAACACTTATCACAACTATGTCTCAGAACCAATGCAAATGACATGTTCACACAAATAATGAGGAGATGACCATTTTCATAATACATAATTCACAACAATACAACCGTGATACAATATCAACAATGATTCAACAAGCCTTTCAACCCAGTCTCAAACATCACACATCAACAATTAAACACATTGCCTTTTATTACCCCTTTTTCATCATTAGAAAATAATCAACATGTACAAGTCAACCCATCACCAAGTCTCATTACCCCCAAACACATATCACAAGGAAATACACGAATTCCATACACTTAACAAGGGTTTAGAAATCCACTTGCCTCAATTGATTCACAATTCACTCCGAGACTTGAGCCTTCCCTTTTCGTTGAGTTTCCAAATCAATGTAATCTATTCAAGTACATAACCACAATGAGATTTCAAAACTAACAACACTCATATTACTATGTGTCTAGTCTAGACCCAAAAGCTCACCCAAATCTGTAACAAGCTCTTAATATTTTCCAAATTTCAAGGCTAAGGTCAAGTCTTAATTCCTCCAATTATTATAAATTTAAAGGTATTCAAGTAATATAATACCCCAAATATTTAATTACTTATCTCAATATATTAAAACTAGAATAATAATGTAACCATCACAAGAAAATTAAAGCACGAAACAAAAATCCAATTTACCATCAAGTAACCAGACAGTGACGTGAATTTGGGAAAACAAAGTAACCACGCATCTTATACTCCTAAAGACTATCTAATAATTTGTTAATTGTTACCTTAATCATTATGCCATCACTATTGCCATAATTGTAAGTCAAACTTGTGGCTGTGCAAATTCTCAAGTGAAATTTTACTATTTCTATACAAATAATATTAAGAAAGTGCACTACCTACTACAACTATCAACATTTAACCAATCAAAACTATTTAACTTTCTCACTTTTAATCCCATGAAATTGTTCCACCTACGCTGTCTAGGAGAATTTCTAAGTTCCAACTCCAATCTCTTTCAGCTAATGCACATAACCACAAAACATATAATTAAGACATGAATTAAGTTATCCCAATCCAATAATAAAACTTTAGCAAAATAAAGATTCTTACCTAAAGGAAGAGAACTCACTGCTCACGCTCTCTTCTGGTCGTTTATGATTAACGTCGCACGACTATGAGGTTTCCACAAATATTATAAACCTAGTTTACTTTTACACATGGACCAAGTAATATAAGACCTTAAATAAATAATTAAAATTGCCCCATTAATTGTATAACTATAATTAACTAATAGTCCAAAATACCCCTTATAAAATTTTCGGGAATAGTCAAATAATTCTAGTACTCAAAATGATCTAACGGGTCATTACATAGGCGTAGTACTCGCCAATGGAAATTCACTTCTTTCAGACCAGATTTTGTGGCATTCTTGCTTGAAAATGAGCCTCCAACATTTAAAAAAGTTATGTCTTCATCTGAGTCAATCTATTGGGAAGAAGCAATCAATAGTGAGATCGAATCAATTTTAAGTAATCAGACTTGGGAATTGGTTGATCTTCCTCCATGAAATAAACCTTTAGGATCAAAGTGGATCTTTAAAAGGAAAATGAAAGCCGATGGGACAATTGAAAAATATAAGGCTAAACTTGTAGTCAAAGGATACAAACAAAAGGAAGGTCTGGACTACTTTGATACATACTCTCCAGTAACAAGGATAACATCAATTAGGATGTTAATAGCACTAGCGGCAGTGCATGATCTTAAAATCCACCAAATGGATGTAAAGACAGCCTTCTTAAATGGAGAGTTGGAGGAATAAATTTACATGGAACAACCTGAATGATTTGTGGTTCCTGGTAAAGATGAGAAAGTGTGCAGACTTGTGAAGTCGCTTTATGGGCTCAAACAAGCACCCAAACAATGGCATGCTAAATTTGACCTAACGATGTTGGCAAATGGATTCAAGATTAACGAATGTGATAAGTGTGTTTACATTAAAAATGTTCTGAATCATGAAGTCATTGTTTGTCGGTATGTTTATGACATGTTAATAATGAGTAAAGATATTGATGATATAAATGCTACTAAGTGCATGTTGTCCAGCAAGTTCGATATGAAGGACTTAGAAGTGGCTGATTTGACCCTAGGGATCAGGATTCTCAAAACTCCTCAGGGACTAGCATTATCTCAATCTCATTATATTGAAAGAGTATTGGATAAGTTCAAATACTTGAATTTCAATGTTGTCAAAACTCCAATTGATTTAAGCTTTACATTTCAAAAGAATATAAGTGAAAGTGATTCTCAGTTGGAATATGCCAGAGTGTTGGGTAGTTTGATGTATATTATGAATTGTACGCGACCAGATATAGCATGTGCTATTAGCAAACTAAGTCGGTTCACTAGTAATCCAAATCAAACTCACTGGATGGCAATGAAACGTGTGTTGGGTTATTTGAAACATACACAACACTATGCTTTGCATTATAATAAATATCCTGCCGTGATTGAAGGATATAGTGATGCAAATTGGATCACCGAGTCAAATGAAGTAAAATCCACAAGTGGTTATGTGTTTACACTTGGTGGAAGAGTAGTCTCTTGGAAATCGTCCAAACAGACATGTATTGCTCGCTCCACAATGGAATCTGAATTTATTGCTTTAGATAAGGCTGGTGAAGAAGTTGAATGGCTTCGAAATTTCCTAGAGGATATTCCATTCTGACCCAAATCTGTAGGACCTATTTGCATACATTGTGATAGTCAAGCAGCAATAGGTAGGGCAGGGAGCGTTATGTACAACGGGAAGTCTCTTCATATACTACGGAGACATAATACCGTAAGACAACTGCTCTCTAGTGGAATTATCACAATTGACTATGTGAAGTCAAGCGATAATGTGTCAGATCCACTAACGAAAGGCCTAGTGAGAGAGGCAGTTGAAAAATCATCTAAGGGAATGGGTTTACGGCTTAGGACAAGTCAGCATGGCAGTAACTCTATCTAGCAGATTGGAGATCCCAAGAGCTAGATTCAAGGAGAAAAACAAAGTTGTGACTGACGGTTCGACATTGTCAATCAACTCAATCCATTCTCATGATGAAGACAATGTTCAGGAACAAGGCTGAGACTTTAAGGCTTGTTAATGAGTTAATAAAGCTTAATGTTTTTAATGATTTGCTAAGTTTGGCAGATTTGACCAAATAGTGTATCTACGAGATGACACGGTTAGAAATCACCTATGTGAGCGTGAAGTGTAAGCCGCTTCAAAGAGAATTTTATGTCAAAAGCCTATTCTCTATATACTCATGAAATCAGGAGGTGTTCATGGCTGAAACGAACACAACCGTAAGAACCATAAGCGGTAAAGGGTTAATTGTGTGACATATGGTTGTCTAGGTATACACCAAAGCTCGAACGTTCAAAGATATCGCATCTACCGATTGACCGAGTATATCCGATATATGTTCACTACGGAAAGTCCAAGGGGAAACCTACTTATCCAGATGTAATTGATCCTTGCTTGTAAAGTACACACTCGTCCGTGCATTCCTTATGTTATAACCATTCCCCATTCATGTGGGGGATTGTTGGGTATGTAGCAAGAGTTAATGGAAAATGGAGGGAAGATGAAAATAGAGGAAAAGTCAAAGTTGGGAACTTGAAAAGTCTTCTTATGCTTTAGTGAAAAGGCATTTCTCCCTCATCGGTGGAGGAAAGAAAAATAGAAGAGTTTAAAAATAGAAACACTTCTATTAATTGTTAAAAGGGTTGGAAAGAGGGACCCCCCCTCGCGTCGTCGTCGTCGCTCGCTCGGCTCGGCTTTGGCTTTGGAAAATGATCGATCGAGAGATTTTTTTTGGACAAAGTTTGTTTTAGTTATTTAGTTAATTATTTATTTAATTAAATAGCCAAAACGTTAATTAACCGAAATATTTTCAATTATTCAGTTAATTGACCGACCCGACTCGGATCCGCGCGCAACCCCTTTTATTTAAATTCTTTCCTGTTTTATTTAAATTTCCCACCGGAAGTGACTGTTCTGAAAGGTTGCAACTTTCAGAAACAACCATAACCGTTTGAAAGGTTGCAAACTTTCATGAATGGTCGTGTGGATTCTGAAAGGGTTGCAACCTTTCGGAACCAGATCCTCTTGCCTATAAATACATTGATTCTTCATAATCTTTCCTGACGAAAATTTTCTGATTTCTTCTTCTTCTTCTTCTGCACAAAGTTTTTTCGTGTACTTCACTGCTGTTGAGTGGTTCGCTAACACCAGAGTTTTGGGTATCAATACGATGGTGATTGAGATCATTCTATCCTGTGAGAACATATTCCAAATAAAACCTCAGATACTAGAGGGGAATAATTTCCTTAAGGGGACATTGTGCATTCAGTGGGCTTGATCTTTTTCTGATTCTATTTTTCCCAGATTGTGGTACGTTTTTCCAGATTTTAGTTTGTCAATTAATTTTTGTTCATCTATTCTTACTGGTTGGTTAAACTTTGGTTACTTCGTGTTTCTGC
This sequence comes from Solanum chiquidenum, assembly GCA_029582725.1. Taxonomy (NCBI): domain Eukaryota; kingdom Viridiplantae; phylum Streptophyta; class Magnoliopsida; order Solanales; family Solanaceae; genus Solanum; species Solanum chiquidenum. The sequence continues at coordinate 7,520 of JAJOOS010016122.1, forward strand.
AAAGTTTATTGAAATCAGTAATTTTATTTTTTTAAACACAGATTGGCAACACATGGAAACAAGGAATGAGACAGAAATAAACAACACAAATTTCAAAGAAAAAAAAGAAAGAATGAGACAGAAATATTGATCAAGACTATAGCAGCTGAAAGCATGGTGTTAAAATTGACATTGTGACTTCGAGCTAAGAAATAAGATACTTAAGACACTAAATGAGTATGAATTTTTACTGTACTGATATACAAGTATTGTATAAAGTTTGTATAGACTTTAGGAAAATTATAAAGAGTGCTACTTGTCGCTAAAAAACATATTTAGCGGCAATTAAACTTTAATTGATGCTAAAGATAATTTTTGGTATAGTTATTTATAGTCAATCTCAGTCATATTTGTTTCATCTATTCTATTGATTTGTGTTTAACTGAGAATATACACAACCATAATATGGACGATAAAAGGGAAAATCATTTTAAATTTAAAAAGCCAAAAGAAATCTAGAAAGATACCTGCAATATTTGATACTAGACTCCCCTTCTTCATTAGAGGGAGAACCATAATTTCTTTCACAACAAGCGACACCTTCTTAGGTCATACCCACATAAATGGATGAAAGACTAATTATGTAGTAAATATATGTTGTTAATGACTTTATATGTTCAACAATCCTTAAGATTAATATGTGTGTTTTAGTGAATATTCTTGAAGATATAATTTTTTTTACGACTTTATTTTTTAATATTTGAATATAGATAATTTATTTATGTGTAATTAATTTTTACCAAATTCCATTTTCATGTCATTCGTATATTATCAATTATACACATATAAATTGACTTCTCTTTGAAAGACAAATTTAATATTTTTTAATAAATTTAACTTCACTTAATAATATCATTATTTATAAAAGTAAGAATTAATTTTAGTTATTAAGAGATAAGCCATTTATTTACAATACATTACCTTGGATGTTTTTGTAAAAACTTTACTTATTAGCATGAAGGTTTGAGATGTTTAATTCAAAGTTCTAAAATATTCCTCATAAAAAGTAGATAACTCTTCTTCTTTTTTTAAAAAAAAAATAATTAAATTTTGTATTTTATTTTTATAATGTTCAATATTCTTTCAAGTTAAATTAAAATTATAAAATTCACTATTAAAACTTTTTAAGGTCTTAAAATTTGAGGCCTAAAGCAAATATTTTACCAGCCTTACCCTTGAGCCATTCTTGTGCGTGTAATGTGTATGTCATATATATGTAAAATTTCCTTCATGTGAAAAAAAAAACTAAATTAAAAGGTTTTATGGTCAATTGTCAAGCGACTTATGATCATTTTCGGCCGCGAGGTAAGCTAATTCAATATTTTTTAATTCCCACATTCATTACTTATTGGGAACTTAAAGGTGTTATATATACCAATTAAAACAAAAACATCATTCATGAGACAGAGATTCCTCAAACATAAATTAATAAAGGGTAATGCTAAATGGCCAGAAAATGATTTTGAGTAGCCTATTGGTACTTGAAGAAAGAAAGGAAGAGCAGTAGGTTCTACTTGACAATGAGAGAAAGAGTAGGTGCTGATTAAATGGAGAAAGAGAGGTGGAGTAGACACTAATTTTATGGAGAAAGAGAAGAAGAGTAGCACTGGTTTTAAAACAAATGTCTTTCAATATTTGTTCTTAAATAAATAAGTGTTTTTAAAAGAGTTTGAATAATTTTATGACTTCTTCTCCAGATCTGACTGAATCAAACACTTTCATATCTACTAGGAGATTTAAAAAAAAAACAAATGCATTTATTAGGCTGAAATCTGAACCATTTAGATTCAGACGTTCATTAAGTGTAAACAAATAAGGCCTTAGTAGGGCTATTATAATTAGAATGCAACACCCAACCTTGAACTGGATTGGGCATGAGAGAGTTGGATAAAATTTGACTGTCAAATTTAAAGGTTATTTAATGTAGTTTCTCAAGTAATTATAAAGTAGTCAATTCAGTATACATAACTACATATATCATAATAGCTCATAATTATATGTTTAGACATTTACAATATGGTTAATGATGGTCATCATCATCTCTTGAGGGGGCAAGGAGAGATGTGCTATAAAGATTTATAGTAAGGAAAAAAGAAGCAGACAATAAAGTAAGACCTTGATAGCAAATATTAGAAAAGACTAGGCAAGCATGCTAGCCAAGCAACTAGCTAATTTATTAAATACTAGTTACTAGCATGACCATAATGACTCCTCTATATTAGCTTGATCTACCACCATGTCCATGGTAAAAAGGGACATGGTTGGCTGAGTTTGAGTGTGTCGAGACGATGGTGACACGTTTTCTGGTGAGTTCCCGGTTGTACCACCACCAGACATGGACGAGAATTGTCGCATCCTCATGTGTACTACCTCAGCTTGTGCAATTGCCAATTGTGATTGTAGATGGTCAATTTGTTGCTGCAAAGATGATATAGCTCCAACACAACCATAAACTGGATCCCTTACTCTAGCATTAGCCTCGTACACCATTGAACTCACGGCATCCCCCCTTTGATGATCCGGCAACTCCTGTAAAAATAAAAGTCACATGGGGTTCAACATCTATTATCTCAACATAAAAAATTATGTTAACTTAACGATATATTATTAACAATGTAATTTTCCATCGAAGAGGATCCAGATGAATCACTCAGGCCCACATATTAGTTAACATGGATGGAACTTTGTTTTCTATTTTGCAAGTGGCATAATTTTTCTAGTCCCTTCACGTACTATCAAGACATTAATTAGGGGCCCAACCTTGACAAAACAATAAACACAATAGTGATTTCATGATTACACCAAAAGAAAGCATGTTTAATTAACCATCAAGAAAAGAGTAAAGCAAAAACCTGAACATTTAACATGGAATTTCTGTCTTTCAAGTGTAAACTAACCTTCTCAAAGCAAAGGAAAAAACGCAAGTGATCCAAAGCACTTTTTCTAAAATTTTACTTTGGAATAACAAATCTTTGACTATATGCTTATCATTATGTACCACACGAGAAATATATAAAAAGAAGACAAATATTAAGACTTTATTTACAAAAGATGTACTTTTCTTTATTCCTCGTCCAATTTCTATCTCCTCGATAAAAAGGATTGATCTATTTTTCTTTTTAGTCTATTTTTTAAAAAATGACTCGTTTCCTTTTTTGACATCATTATAACTTTAGCTTTTAATATGACATATTTAAAGTCATGAAATTAGAGGACATTTTAATATATTTAACGTAAATTTAATTTAACATTATAAAATTAAATTTTTTTCTTAATTTTGAATTAAATGGATCATCCTTTAAAAGCAGAGGAAATATATAAAATGTGTAGTGTAACTATGATTAAATTAAAGGTATGATGTGACCTTAAGGAAATATCAGTGGGGTCTCTGGACCGTTTTCAGCCGTTATAGAGCCAATAATAGAGACTATAATTTTTTTTAAAAAATTACAGTAATTTAATCGGCGTATTTTACTTTTATCACTTTAAATAAAGATTTTCATTGATTTTAGTTCTGAGCTGAAATTAGTCAAAATTTCCATACTAGTATATGTGACCTTTCTTTTCATTACTTAATTTGTAGGGATAGTCATATACAAATATCTAAAGTATTATATACACATATAAAAAGAAATAATATGTAGTCTTATGTGGTAAGTTTCATTATATTTCTTCCGTTTTCATATTAGTTGATTATTTTTTATTTAGTTCAATGCTTAAGAAATCATAAATAAGAAGATAATTTATTAGTTCAACCCTTAAAAATCTTCTTGAGAATTTTACAAACAAATATGAACACTTTATAAAAAAAAAAATTGTCAAGAAAATATAGAAAAAAAATAATTAATACTTTCTTAATTCAGTAAAATAAATAATTAGTATTAGAAACTATTTTTATTATAATAATAAATTAATATGGAACGGAGGGAATAACGGATTAAAATAACTAGTAATAATTTAGTATTAGAATCTGACACTAGTAATAGTACTATAACAAATATCACATCTAACATATCGTCTTCCTTTTATAATACTGACCCTTCGGGTACAATTAGGCCTTTGTCTCCTACTTATTATGCCTACTAATATAATGTTATATAAGTTTGATATTTGGTGACTAAAATAAATAAATTATATAAATATGCATGTATTTAAAAAGATATAAAATTAATATATGGTCTCCACTCGAGGGTAGGATGCAACTTATTAGTATCATATTTATATGAATTCAATATTTTTGTGTAGCATATTAGTTTGTCATCTTTTCTATTTCAATTTGTTTGATCTATTTTAGTTTGACATGAAGTCTAAAAATATAAAGAATATTTTTAACTCTTTTGGTTTAAAATTGAAGATATGTCAAATGTATCGTAATATTATTTCTTAATCTTATGATCTTAAATATGTCAGGTGAAAAATTGAAATTAAGTAATTGTTAAAAAGAGAAAGAGTCATTTTTTAAACCAACTAAAATGAAAAATATATTAAACAAACTGAAATAAAGGGATAGTAATTAAAGATATAATTCTATAAAAGATTCTTAAAAGATATCCTAAATCTACATATGATCCACTAAATAGTTGCTAGTTTGTCCAAATGTCCAAAAATTTAAATTAAACAAATTGACAATATAAAGATCTTTTATATCATAATAGTAGTATAATTAAAAGGAAAGAACAAACAAGGATTGTGATGTTGTGATAAATATTCTTTTATTCTTAACTAGAGGTCTCGGTTTCGAGTCTCTTTGGGTACGAAGTCGTCTTTCTTAGGAAGTGCTTTACCTCCAAATGTTGAACTTCCTAATGCGACTCCTAATTTAGTCAGGCTACAATGTGATACCAGACACCAGGTGGAAACCAAAAATAAATAAATAAAAGGAATGAAGCAATTCAAACTTAAAATTGTTGGAAAGCCTCTGACCTGAAGCATCTTGTTGACATTGCTAGCACCAAAGACCTTATGCACACTTGCAAACTTGTGTGGTTCATCAGCTGGAAAATAAGGAGCAAAAACACAATCTTGTGCACATCTCCTCCTTAGCAACTTACAAGCTGCACAAGGAGATGCTGCACCTAGTTTCCTACCACTCTCCTTCATTTTTAGCTATTTACAACAACTCTTTTAACTACAACTAGATAATTGACTAGTTATATATAAGTTCATGTAATAATTGAATACCTCCTTTCTAGCTTCATGTACACAAAAGTTTAAACTACCTTAAAAAGTTTTATACTAACTGCCTAGTGACAGTTTTTGCAGGTTGTGTATCTGAAAAGTAAAGTGAGAAATGGAAGCAATTACAATAAAGAAGAGTAAAGGAGAATATTGGTTGAAGGGAATGAGGGAAGTGAGGGGTTGGATGTTTTATATAGAAAAACATTTCGTGGCAAAAAATCTTTTGTGGGACCTACTAAGATGAACCTTTAGATTTTGTAGTATTAAAAACATCACCTTTATTTTTTCCACATACCTTATTTTCACTTAAAAGGAAGGTGAAGTCCTTTTTAATGATCACTAAGTGTGGATTGTGATTTTTCCTTTTTATCCTTCCTTTCTTTCAAATGTAGCAATTCAGATAATTAAAAAAGTTTGACCTAAACAACTGTTTGAAGAATTGATCAATGAGTTAGACATCTATTGGCTCTTGGGAAAAAATTACTTTAGCATTATAAGCTTCAATGTTTTAAAATTTACATTTGCCCCTTATCTATGTAAGGATTTCCCAAAGAAATTATGATTATTCTGGATTATTTCACAGTGTCTTTTGTGAGAGTGAGTGTGTACCTAGTCCCCGTTCATGAAAATCATGGTATGGCGTGAATAAGGGACTTCTTTTTTGTGAGGGCACGAGTAGCATTTTTGAAAATTGATTATCTAGGTGATTGTTTATTGTGTATGTAACCTTATTTGTTGGTATAGTGATGCCATTCATTAATCTGCATGTGTTATCTTGAGAAGAGATATTTATGCACTGGTTGTTGATAAAAAGAGGAGGGTGTTGCGATTTTTAATTAGAATGATAAAAGTCATGTGATAGACATAGGTTCTTAGATCACGTTTGGATTGGCTTAAAAAAAGTAATTTTAAAGTAAAAAATACTATAACTTTTAAGTCAAAAAATAAAAAATAGGGGGAGACCTACTTTAGATTTTTGACTTATTTTTAGTCATTTTAAACTTATTTTAAGTCATTTATTACCTTGTCAAACACTTCCTAACTTATTTTAAGTTATTTTTTTTACTTATTTTAAGTTATTTTTTATATTTGTCAAACACATCCAGAAGTCAAAAATTAACTTAAAAGTAGGTTTGACCAACTTTTAAGTTAATCCAAACACCTTCTTAGTCTTCTTTTGCTAGGTGTCATAATGTGATAATTGTGTCAGCCGTTTGAGGACAAGCATTTTTTTAAGTTGAGAGTGTTGATGTGCCGTAGATTTAAGCCACCTGTAATGCTTAAAACTTAGGATTTTTGTAAGTCTTTTAGAACGTTAAAGTAGATTTAATGTATTTTGTCATTATTTTGCAGGAAAACATGTTTTTGGTAGCTTAAGTGTAGGAAGTCAGGTGTTGTAGTGAAGTTTGGTCATCTACGAGTCGTGGTCTAAACCACGAGCCGTAGATTTTCTCGTAGATGAAAGATTAAAAATGGTGAAATGAAGTCTGAGGTGCACGAGTTGCCAGGCCGTAAAAAGTTTTACGAGTCGTAGACTTATTATGGTTATAGAAAATTTACTGATGAATATTCACTGCCATCGACGAGAAGATTTCTCAAGCCTTAAAGGGATCCACGACTCGTACTTGGGGTCGTAAAAGCTGTTGAATTCCAGTTTTCCCAGAACAGGTTGGATAGGATTTGGTATGTCTATAAATATTTTTTTAGGGATTATTTATTTTTGTTACGCACATTTTGGGTTAAGGATTATTAGTAAAACTACATTTTGCTTTTATTCTAGAATTCTTGGGATTTTAATGGCACATCGATCTTTGATTTTTGACTTTGCAAATCAATTCAAGATATAGATTATCAATATCTATATGGTAAATGCATGATTTATTTTAACCAAATTATTAGATCATACAATTATGAGTAGCTAAATCCACAACTAGTTGTGGGAACCATGAGGAATCAGTGAGGTAGACCTAACACAACAATTCTTGAAAGGTGTACATTCATATATTATTTTTCTCTTCGCTTTGATTGCTTTTGTCAGATGCATACGTTAGAACTCACTTTATTCCAACTTTCATGACAAAGGGGATAACAAATAGGAACATGGACTATACAACGTATATTTAAGGCTATCGACCCTCATCTCATAGCTTAAACTTACCCGGGGATAGCTAATTTGGGATTAAAAGTAAGAGCTAGTAAAACATACACTCGTAAACTAGCCATGTTACCTGGTGAAATTCATCTACTTAGGCAATCATCTACTTATTAGATGATAACCGGTCTTGCATGTGACATACTAGACAAGGTTACTAATATCAGGGTTTATTGAGTTAATGATTCATAGGAAACACAAAATCCTAGTTTCATTTTCTATCGGTTTAAAACAAGTGAAATCGTTACTTTGTCACTTGTTACTTGCAATAATTACCAACACTACTTTCTACACAAAACACTCAATTATTACGAAAAGAATACGATTACGAGCACGAATAATATCGATTGAACTAAGTGTGAACCGTATTACTCGTGGGATCAACCTTAACCATCGTTAGTTTTTTTATTTGAATAATGAACTCTTTATACTTCTTTTAGGATATACAGCTCTCTGGACTCATTTTGGGCCTTATGAGTTCTTGGTGATGTCTTTTGGGTTGACTAATGCGCCTGCAATATTTATGAGTTTGATGAATGAGGTGTTCAAACCCTTCTTGGATTCTTTAGTGATTGTGTTTATAGATGATATCTTGATTTACTCCAAGGAAAAGGAGGAGAATGCATATCACCTTTGTATGGTTCTAGGTGTTTTGGGGAAATAGAAAGTGTATGTTAAATTTTCTAAGTGTGAATTTTGGCTGCTCTTGGTTGACATTCTTGGTCATAAGGTCTCGAAAGAAGAAGTAATGGTAGATCCCTAAAAGATTGAGGCAGTTAAGAATTGGGTTCGGCCTAACTCTATAATAAAAGTTAAGAATTTTGAGGGAATTGCTATCTACTACCGCATGTTTGTGAAAAACTTGGAATCTATTGCTACGCATTTGACCAAGTTGACTCAAAAAGAGGTACATTTCGAGTGATAACTGTGAATAGAGTTTCCAAAAGCTCAAGAATATTTTGAATACAACGCCTATCCTGACTTTGTTGGTGGAAGGCAATCATTTCATTGATTATTGTGATGCTTCAAATTTGGGATTTGGTGTTGTGTTGATGCAGGAAAGAAATTTTATAGCCTATGCTTCTAAATAGTTGAAGGTTCATGAGAGGAACTACCTCACCCATGATCTGGAGTTGGCATCAATATAGTTTACTCTCAAATCTGCAACATTCTCTTTATAGGGTTAAGTGTGAGGTATTCATTGATCATCATAGTCTATAACATGTGTTCACTCAAAAGGATATGAATTTGAGGCTGGGAAGATGGATAGAGTTGCTCAAAATTATGATGTGACCATTCAGTACCATCTAGATAAGGCTAATGCGGTGGCATATGCATTGAGCTAGAAGACAGTTTGCATGAGAAGTTTGGCTTTCTTAGGGGTTTCTATGTGACCCTTTGCCAGGGAGATTCAGACTTTGGAGTCTAAATTCATGTGATTGGGTATCTCTGAGAAGGGTGGAGTGTTAGCCAATATTGAGGTTAAGCCCACCTTCATAGAAGAAATCAAGGTTAAGCAATTTGAGGATAAGGAATTGGTTAAACTCAAAAGGTAAGATGGTGTATGGGGATCGGAGATCCAAGATGACATGGTGTGCTTAGTTTTAGAGGGAGGATTTTTATTCCTCGGGTTGGTGACTTAATCTAGAGTGTGTTGGCAGAGTCTTATGGTTCGTGATATTCTATTCATCTGGGTGTGACCAAGATGTATAGGGATTTGAGGCTACTTTTTATTAGTGACATGGGATGAATAAAAACATTGTTGATTATGTTTCTAAATGTCATAATTGCCAATATGTAAAGTATGAACGTTAAAGGCCTGCATGTTTGCTTAAGAGTATGACAATTCTTAATTGGAAGTGGAAAAGGATAGCCATCGATTTCATTGTGGGACTACCTAAGACCTTGGGAATATATGATTTGATTTTGGTTATTGTTGGAAGGTTGACTAAATCAGCCAACTTCATCCCATCATAATGGATTACAACTCCCAATTCCTTGTTCGTAGATAAAGCGGATTCGGAATTATCTTTCATTCGTTGGCCAAGATTAATGTTAAGGAGATAGTAATGTTGCAGGGGTGCCCATTTCTATCATTTTAGATCTTGGCACTCAGTTTACTTCAAAGGGGAAAGTTACATGAGGTATTGGATATTCAACTCACTTCCAGTACAATCTTCCATCCACAGACCGACAGTCAGTTAGAGAGGATTATTCAGGTGTCAGAAGATATGTTAAGAGCTTGTGTGGTTGATTTTGGGGGGCACTAGAATCAGTTTTTACCCTTATGTGACTTCTTATACAATAATAACTATCACTCCAACATTGATATGGCACCTTTTGAGGCACTCTATGGGAGAGGATGTTGATCGCCCATAGGTTGGTTTGAGAGTGGAGATGGAAAACCATTAGGTGTTTATTTGGTCAGGGATGCTCAGAAAAGGGTAAGGGGAATTCAAGATAAGTTGTTGGCAGCCTAGAGCAGGCATAAGGAATATGCAAATTGCAAGGTAAGGAACATGGAATTTCTGGTTGGTGATCAGGATCTATTGAAGGTTTCATCTACGCAAGGAGTCATGAGGTCTGGTATCAACCCTCACTACATTGGTCTGTTTGAGATTCTTGACGGTTTGGGGCTAGTGACTTACATATTAGCACTTTCACCCAACTTTTCTGGAGTTCACACAGTTTTTCATGTGTCTATGTTATAGAAGTATCATGGGGATTGACATTATATCATTAAATGAGACTCAATAGTGTTAGACAACGACTTGCAATATTAAAAAGGAACCAATTGTGATTCTTTATTGGGTGTCTGGAAGTTGAGGACCAAGGAATAAAAGGTTTAGTGGAAACATCGCTCGATTGAGGAAGCTACTTGGAAGACAGAAAGAGATATGGGAGACAAGTACCTTCACGAGATCAAGAATTCAGGTACAACCTTCTTTTCTACTTTAGCCCGTTTTTCTTGGTTAATCACTCAGGGAAAAGCAATGGGTAAATTGGTATCAATTGTAATGACCCATCTCGGTCATTGTGAATAGACCAATAGTGAAAGAATTTGAGCCAGAAAACTTTTCCTGACTTAAAGATTTTAGGCTAGGCACGGTCTAGGGACATATATAATGGGTCAGGTATAATTTCAAGGCTTAGATGATATATTCTTGTAGCCAAAATATTAAGGAACCTGTGGGACTTCACGGAATTGAATTTGAGCAAGTAGAACTTCCGAAATTGAATTTGGCGTGAAATATTTAGTTTGGACGTCAAGGGAAGGAGGCATGTTGTGAAAAATAAGACTTTTAGGGATTTTCAAGTCTCTAAAGTTAGCATACTCTTCTATAGCGGGACTCAGACCTCTATAGCGAAGTGTGGAGACTGTTATAGCATGGTATGTTCCGCAATAGTGGGGTCGTTATAGCAGGTTGGGTCGCTATAGTGCGAAAAAAATGGGTTTTTATGTAGAAGCAACCCTAAACCCTCCTATTTTCTGTACTTTTGTTCTTGGACTTGGGATGGACGATTTAGGGTTGTTTGCACTCAATTTTTCATGAAAATCATTAGTAATGGTAAGATTATTATTCTCCAACCTTGTACATTGATTCGCATGGCATAAATTTAAAATACTTCTCTTGGGGGAGGGGTTTTTACTTGATTTAATGGTGGAAGAAGCCCTAAGTTCGGGAAGATGATCATTAATTTTTCTAAGATTAGGGTTTGAGTATAATTCGGGTATGATTAGGCCTTTGTGATTAATTGCTACTTGTATTTATTGTTTTAAACCAAAAATAATAAAAGGCAATTCAGAAAGGAAAGTTCGAGTTCTTTAGAGTTTTCAAGAGGCTTGATTCAAGGTAGATGATAGTTCTATGTTTCTAATTTATGTATGTATGCATGTCTACTGCTTTATAGTATCATTTGTACAATGCGTGCTTGGGAAAATATAGGGAGGCATATGGAATCACATTGTGTTGATAATATCATGCAATAAACTGGTTATGTGACTTGTGGTTTCAAGTGTTATTGTTTATGTGTTTGTGATTGTGCATGATTATATGTGTTTGCTGGTTGTCTCGGGTACCATGCCAGGTACAAAATATCCCCACAGTTGGATCGAATACTAAGCTTGGTAAATACTAACAGTTGGCTTGGGTACTACGCCTGGTACGGGGATATCCATAAATGGTAGGCTTGGGTACCACACCGATATACTAACTATGGATGGCTCGAGTACCACGTTAGTATGGTTTCAAGAGAGGACCATGTATGTGTTTATGTTTCCATGAGAGGAATGGGCATTTGCATTTGTGATCACATGGAACATGTATCCAAATATTTTTTGAATTGATAATTGTTGTGTTGTTCTGTGTAATTGTATTATGGTAAATTATTTGCATTCATATCTTGGACTGACCATGTAATTCTATTAGTACATTGTGTCTTGTATACTGATATTGCATCTGTTTTTTCCTTGTTGAATACAAGAAATCTTCCAGCGGCTGATCTAAGACCTATGTTAAAAAGATATCTTACTTCGAATTCAAGGGTGATCTATTCTTCCAGGCTATCGTGGATTCCTCTACTTTTCAGACTAAGACATTCTTAGATTATTATTATTATTATTGTTTTAAGTTTCGGCGTTGCATCCCCTTTATTTTAGACATTAGAGTTTTGGTACCAAGACTTTCAGTTCTTAGGATTTTATTTCCGCACAAATATTTTTGGCTATTGGATTGAGTTTATGTGGCTCAATTCTTTAATTTCTGAATTGTTTTAGATTATTGATTGAGCTTATGGGGACTTAATCCTTAGTTGTTTAAAAAATTGTTTCTTGCTTTTATATAATGAACTTGCTTTTAAAAAGAATGGTGTTTTTGGGTTTAGTTTGGGTTAGTTGTCGATTCTTCTACTAGGTGGTTTAGTATGGGTGTCACTCACGACAACTGGATCATGACATGAATAATAATTTCATAATGAATGACTAATACAAAACAAGAATCAACTAAATGCATTGTCATCTAATTAATTATATACCAATTTATTATTTATTATAATTACATATTATTAATAGTGTACATTATGATTAAACTATAGTGTCCAGTTCAACATAATCATATTACCTACACTAACATATACACCATAATCTAACCAAAAAATATCAAATATGTTGTATAATCAATTTAATTAGATGACGGTGTACATTATGATTAAACTACAATGCACTACGATACAAAATGCATAATTTAAACCAAGATATACACAATAAACTAACCCAGAATTTATCAATTGTTTTTTATAATCAAATTATTTTAAATTATGTACATTATTATTTAACATGGTTTCCATATCAATATTATTCGTAAACAACGATAATTATATGCAATTCGATTTATAATGGATGGTTAAATCGATTTTGGTAATATGTGAAATCCTATAATGCATAATGTCATAATATACAAATGAGATTGAAAATTCCATTTTAACAATTATACAAACAAAACTACTGTCAAACAACATACAAACTATTCATTCAAACCAGATTACAAAAAAAATCATGGTAACACCCTCGGATTACATAAAAATTCAAGCAATAAAATCAACAAAAAATCTTAAAATAATCAAAATCGAACTATATATTCTAACAAAAAAACTCAAAAATAATTTTAAAAACTAATACATACATGTTACATCCCATCTTCCGTCATGCTGAATTAAAATTGACACATTGTTGCTTTCAGCCATTGAAATGACTTTCATAGAAGAGGAGATAGAGAGTTTGATTTTGGTTACAATTCGTTCTTCTGAGATTATGAGAAAAGCATTAAGTAATGATTGATATATTTGTGGAAGGTAAATAACAGAATGAGAGGAAATTAAAGAATTAAAATATTATTTAATATTGAATGGGTTGATTATTATTTTTTGACTTTCCGATACTTTTTTTTTCATTTTGTTGTGTTTTGTAATAATATTACTATGTTGGTGAAAAGTCAAATTACTATTATATAGGAGTTATTTGGATGCTTAAATTATATATTTAGGTTTTTGTCCCTCTTTTATTATATTGGAATTTCTCATTTTATTTAGTTTTTTAGGCCTCATTTGTTTCCATTAAGATTAAGACGTGTGGATCTGAATATTAAGATTTGTATTAAGATCTAAGTGTCTAGATTTGAATAGACATCTTAATATTAAAATATCGTCTCTAAATATGAACTCCGAATGACTAAGATTATTTGTTTTCAATATCTGAATGTGCATATAAAATCAAACATTAAATTAATAAAATGTTTTAAAATTTTCATTTCAACAAAAAATATTACTTTTTGATTAAAAAAAGCATCATAATCATCCAGCATAACATAAAAAAAAATTATGAATAAAAAATATTTTATAGGCACAATATAATATCAAAAAGTTCAATAAGTATGATAGATACTAGTTGAAAATTAAAATAATAAATAAGGTATCACATTATAAGGACCTAACATATAGTTTAGCTAATTAGAAAACTAAAGAATTTCTATCTTTTTTCCAATAATCTTAATCCAATTCTCTAACTTGTGAACTTCGTTCATGCTTTTTTGTAGCTCACTTTCCAAAAATATACTAACACATGTACTATATAATGACTCTTCTCATCCAAGTCCATCTAATTTTTCCATATATTCTTCAAATGATTGTGCACTATTTTTTTTAATCAATTACTCCAAATCCGTAATTTTCTTCTCATCAATTTCCATTTGAGACGAATAATAAGTTTTTCTCTTCTTCCCCAAAACTTTTTTTTTTCCAGCTGAAACTGAAGATTGGAATATAATGAAGAATTATTAGGAGCTCCATTATTTTTGTCACCAACTAGTTTAACAACAATAATATATTAGTGTTATCTCACAAATGGATTTGATGATCAAAGAGTCTCAATAACATTATTGGCCTAAGACAAAATTCTAATAAGAGACCTCAAATATATATACATAGTTATTATTTTTAACTGTGGATAGTAATTTTTTCACTCAAAAACCTTGATGAACATCAAAACACTAAAAATATTATTGCAATAAGTGTTCTTAGCAAACATCAATACACCCAAAGAAAATTATTAATATAAAAAAATATTTGTAAAGATTATGAAAACTTACCAGTTCAAGAGGAAAAAATTGGTGTTTGATTGAGAAAAGAGAGGAAGAATGTTTATAGTTGTGAGAGCAAAAATCATGCAAAGACCGAGAGAGGCGATACAATATAATTTTATAACTTATTAAATAAGTCTGAATGTTGTTAAGACTCTCCTACAAATATGATTCGTTCAGACTTTTTCAGATCCATTAAGAGGCTTTTTGAAAAACGAAACAAATGGACTTAAATGGGATCAGTCTAAATCATTCAGCTTCAGACCTAAAAATCAAACTCACTTAATAGGTTGAATCTGAATAATTCAGATTAAGACCTTCATTAAGTGCTAACAAATGAGACCTTACTCTCCCTTCTTCCAAATTGTCTTAAAATTACATAATAAAAACTTTTAAACTCTAATCATAGTCTATCTTTACCTTTTAATAATTATATTTCAATATATTTATTTAAGATATACCTTATAAGAGGTATAAGTGTAGTATTTAAATAGTACTAGATATGGGATCTCGTGTGTAGCACGGGCCCACAAATGTTATTCATTTTGTTTTAATTTACGTGATACAAATAATTAAAAAGTCAATCAAATTTTGATATGATTTTTAAATATTTTAAATTAAGTAATTTTTTATACTTTTTACGTACTTTTCAAATAATGTGTTACTCTTTGTGTCCCAACTTATGTGTCATTGATAGAATTTCAAGAGTCAACTAAAATTGTTAAATATATTAAATTGTTAATTATTTTAATTTATAATATTTTTAACATAATTTTAAAATATACAACAAATTAAAATAAAACAAAAAAATATAGCTATAGGAGTTTGAACTCATGACCTTATTACATGAAAGTTTTAGCTTTAACCACAAGCTAGAAGCAGCTAAATCAATTGCCACACAAACAGACAAAATAAAGACCATGAAACAGGCAGCTGAAGTTGCCCAACTATGTCTTCTTATAAATATATACTAGTAAAGAAAGCCCGGGCAACAGGGATAAAGTTAGGATACAATGTTATTGTTATATATTATGAGTTGTTAAAAAATTAGTAAAAATCGTTATAATATATTTTGCTCATAAGTGAGCTAATTTAGAATGTATTTGTTATTTGTCTTTTTAATTTCAATTTCAATTTTAAATAGCAAATAAATGTAGCGATGAGATTGAGGGTAGAAATGAAACATATCTTTCTAAATTTAAGTAAAAATAAATAGAGTACAAATAACATAAGGGTTGTCAATAAAACGGTTCGATCAGTTATTTTTAAATATTATATCATTTCAATTTTTCGGCTATTTATAATGTATAACCAAAATTAAATTTTTTAAAATCATCCCAATCCTAATTTATGTCACACAAGCAGTACAAAAAATTAGCCCTTTTTTTGTCTTGTTGATATGTTAAGTTATTAATTATTGTAATTTATAGTACTTTTTATGTAATTTTTAATTAACATATGTTACTTTTTATGTTCGAGAGTTAAACCAATTTTTTTATATGTCTTTTAAATATTTAAAATTGTTAATTATTATAATTTATAGTAATTTTTAGATCATTCTCAAATAATATTTATCACTTTTTCCGTCCCATTTTATGAGGCACAGTAAAATTTTAAAAGTCAACTAATTTTTATTAGCAAATAAAGATTGACATTTACAAAAACGGCATTTAAAGAATTTACGATTGCAGGTGCTAATTGAAGTGGCCCCCAAATAATTGTATTAATTACTACTTCCTCCGTCCCATTTTATGTGGCAACATTTCCTTTTTGGTCAGTCCCAAAAAAAATGTCACATTTCCTTATTTGGTAAGTATTTAAAGATATAATTCCTCTTTTACCCTTGTTGGTCCCACTTAATCTTGAAAAGAGTACTCCAATACATTTATTAGGAGAGAGAAAAATAAGTCTATTTTTTTGAAGGGCAATTTGATAAACAT
>JAJOOS010016123.1:0-16566 GCA_029582725.1 Solanum chiquidenum
TGTAGATATATGCTTCTGAATATCTTTTCCAAAATTTAGAGAATTGTCACGATTTGGTTTTGATGCTCAAAACAAAAGAATGACTTTATTTATCAATGTTACTTATGTGATTTAGACTCTCATGAAGTTTGCTTCAAAATGGTACTATATAAATATTGCCCTTTTGTTTTACTTATTTATTATTTCTTAATATTTCAGTATTTTAGACGAAGAAAAGTTCATATGACCTGTAATAATGCCAGTTGAAGTTTGTATTAATTTAATTTTTCTTATTTATTTAATAGTTATTTTTATGAGATAAATATTTTTATTAATGCAAATATATATTTATATTTGGGTAGGTATTTGTATTTAAATTAAAGTATTATATATGTCACAAATGTATTATCAAGTTAACAAGATCTTGTAACTTTAAAATATACTATTTTAAAATGTTCCGAGTTTCAGAACCAATGTGAAAATATAAAATGTAGTTGTTCTCTTCACTTGTTCATATGACATCTAAACAATTTAATGAGGAAGATACATGCACATCACATCTGGTTAGAAGACAAGAAAAATACAAAGCAAATATTGTCTATAAGGTAATATTAGTGAGATAAGACTAATTACATGATTAACCTCATCAAATTGAAATAAATATATACATTATTGCATTTAGCTAATAAATTTTTTCATTGACCATCTTCATAGGTTTTCGTGAATAAGAAATATATATGACGATTCACGTTGAACATTTAAAAAAGAACTACAATATTAATTTTTGCTAAGCTTAGTATTCAAATCTTCGCTTAAATAAGCAATACTATTTACTATAACATATATTTTTGGAATTGGTAATCACGTGCAACACGTGTCAAAAAACTAGTTGTTAATGATCGACGAGAAAGATATAATTTTTTCTTGGTATAAAGATGCATCTTTTCCTGTGTGGAAACTCTTTGCACTTACAAAAAAATGCACATTCTTCACACCTAGTAAGACTTATTATGGGTCGGACAGTGGTTCAAACCCCTGCTTATTATGGGTTGGGCCGTGTTAGAAACTTCAGACGAAAGCTGCTATGTCTTCCCTTCTTTTGCTTCTCCTTCCTCTTCAATATGCAGGTACAAAAACAGGCTAAGTTTGAACAGTAGCGATCATCACTTTCTTCATGTCTCCTTCATAATGAAAAGTTTCAAATGACCAGTTATTTACCTTTTTATTTCATAAGATCTGCGTATGTCTTACCTTTTTCAAACTTCACTAGTAAAATTACATTGAATGTATTATTGTTTGAGGCATTGAAAATTATAAGGTATTAATGAATTATTTTAAAAGGAGGGTACCGATTGACTACTTGTAATTTATCAACAAAAGGTGATGATTTTTGTGTAGGGTGTTTTGATTGCTTCCTTTTAGCAAATGATTTTGAATTCTTAGTCATTGCACATAGTAGACGCTAGCGGTGTCCATGTTCAGTTGGGTTGGGTTTTTCAAATATCAAATTAAATCATTTTTATCGTATGTTAAAATTTATAAATCAAATCAAACTTAGATTTTTCATCCTCGAGTTTTTCCAATAATATATTCATACAAAAATATAATTAACTTGTATTTAAAATATATCTTTAGTCCTATCAAACTATAACTATCTAAGATATTCTTTTTTTTAAAAAAAATAACACAAAATATGAGATGAGTAATGACACAAAAAATATTGACATAGTGAAATTGCATAAAACAAATATTCCAAATTAACAAGTCATGAAAAATGCTTGCACATATGCTTCAATCTGCCTGGATGAACAATGCATATCATATATATGCTTGCACATATATTTTTTAGTAACTCCCTTCATATATAGCCAGGGTGTTCCTTCCCCTTGGGCTCTCTCCCATATTTTTTGCTTACACTATATGTTTGTTCATTTCTTATTAAGTCAAGGTTGGAATATCTACCCCGTAACCTTACAAAAGAGAGTTGGGCATGTCCAGAGTATTCTCATGACCCAAGTGTTTTCTTCTAGCAATTAATGAAATAAAATAATAAAAATATACATAATGATATTCAAATCGAAAAATCCAAACTAAATAAATCAAACCAAGCTAAATTTATAAAATGAATAAATAAAGTAAAAATTACCTAAATCACTTATTGTTAGGAGCTAATTACATCTTATCTCTATTCTTTTTCAAATTATAAGAATCCTTTAAAATTAGAGGCTCTTGGATACATCAGTCAACAATGTGATACATAGCTCACGATACATTATCTTTCCGTCTGTTACGCTTATAAGAAAAAAATGACGGAAAATCAATTTACAATCCCATAAAACACACAATCACATTTTAATCAGTGCTAATCAATACCTCACAATGCGTAACAACTTCAACACTTCAAAATTCAAAATTGTTCAAGCAGATCATGCAACAACCTTTCAACTTCAATTCAATTTTTTTTGTAAATTTGGAGAAAATATATCATGAATATATAGATTTTGCTGAGACAATCAGAAATTTGAGAATCTAAAGTAAGGTATGAACGATACAGAGGCGATGCAATTATTATTGGAGAAAACATTTTGTTTGTGAATCTGAAATCAACAATTGCAACTGAATTAGAAATTGATGAATTGAGGAAAAAACTTGACATCAAATACGTCGTAAAAGGTAATTATGATGCATGACTAAACGCACATAATACAAATTAGATACACGAATTATGATACATAACTATATGTATTGTGTCAGCTCTGTATTAGGTGTGTTTAGTTATGTATTCAATACATAATAGTGGGTACTATATGTATCAGGTAAAAATTGATGAATTAAAGAAAAAAAATAGACACCAAATACTTCGTAAAAGATAATTTTGATGCATGACTAAACACGCCTAATACAAATCTGATACATGATCATATGTATTGTGTTAGCTGTGTATTAGGTGTTTTTACTTATGTATTTGATACATAACAGTAGGTACTATATGTATCGGGTACTAAAATATAATGAAAGTTGGCATAATTATGTATTTGATACATAACTATAAACAAGATTCATATTGACTAAGGTTTGAAATAATTGGGGTTATGTATCAACAATAACATTTTTACCAGATACATTGTATACAAACAAAGTTGTAATGTATTTGATAGTTGAAACACAAACAATATACATAAGTAAACACACAAATATCAACCAGATACATTAGAAATTTGAACCTTGGGTAGAGAAGGTCGTATAGTAAAACTATCGACTCTCCCCACCCCCCTTTTTGAAGCTTTTGCAATTGATGATTTTGCACTTGAACTAACATCCTTCTGCAATTATGTATCAGTATCCAAATCAAACTCATGAGAAACAAGATCTTCTATTTGAGGATCTAATTGAGTAAGATCAATACTAAATGATGATAGTGAATCCATATGTATCGTTAAATTGAGTTGAAGATTAGTCAAACTTCTGATATATTGAAAACAAAAAAGATGATGAAGAAACTCTTCTACTTTTTTGAAAATTTGAAATTGATGAAGTTAAGCGTGATTTTGGAGAAATTGGCGTGATTTTGGGGAAGTTAAGCGATGTGGGTAGAGAGTTTGAAGGATGTATTCGAGATTAGGAAAGAGAGGGAGGAAAATAGAGATTTTTTTAATTTTTTAAATGGTAGAAAATCTTAGAGAATATAAACAATTAAGTTATATAATTAAGTAAAAAAAAATCATAAATAAATTCAATTAACATTTTTTTTTCAGGCTTCAATTAACATTTTCACCTAATCAAAAATTGAAAAACAATTTTACCAAGTGAACAAGACCTACCGAACGCCCGGCCCCAAGTCATTCTAGCGTCTAATTTCTATCTGGTGAGGCGTGTGAAGCAACGGAAGGGAAATAAGAATACCGCCGACAAATACGAAGATTGCTTGTTTTGATGCTTAGAATCAGTTGCAATGGCGCACAAAAGCATCTATTTTCCTGCCTTTATTCCACAGGTGCAGCGGCGGCGGTGGCGGTGGCGGCGGCGGCGGCACCTGCTAATGTATTGATGGAGTTCCTGGTAAATTCACTCGACTTCTCAACAAAAGAAGCCATTTCCACAAGAGACAAGTTAACTCGTTTGAGATACAGACACTATGATCCGCATTTGTTACTTCATCTCCTTGATGAAATGGGTATGAACAAATCACAGATCAAAACCCTTGTTTCTTCTTCTCCTCAATTGTTGTTTTGTCGTGTTGACGAAAATCTCAAACCCAAAATTAAGATTTTACAACAACTTGGTTTATCTGGATCTCAACTTGCTACATTTCTTACAAAAAGTTCTTTTTTGAGAAGAGGTTTACATACTGTTATAGAGCCTAATCTTGTTTATCTAAGGGATTTGTTGCCCATTCATGACCATCTATCTATAAGTCTTATTAAAGAGCCTAGGTTGCTTTCCTGTAATCTTCCTAAAGTCATGCCACCCAATATATCATTGTTGCAAAATTTTGGGTTTTCAATGGCCGATATTCTCAAGGCTTTTTACAGGCATCCTAGGCTTCTGCTCAATAGTCCTGAGTGGATTGAGAAAGCAGTACATCGACTACAAAAGGATTTTCATGTGCCTCTCAGTTCAGGGATATTTCTTCATGGTGTTCAAGTACTTGTATCGCTTGATGAATCCAAATTAGAAAGGAAATTACATATTTATCGGAGTTTTGGATGGTCTGATTCTGATATCTGCTTAATGGTGCAAAAACTTCCTTACTGTTTGACTTCCTCAGAAGCTAAGATAAGGACTACGTTGAAGTTTTTCATGAACGAACTGGGGTATGAACCTAATTATCTGGCTTCTCGTGCACCGCTTTTAAAGCTTAGCTTAGAGAAGAGGATCATGCCAAGGAATGAAATCTTGAAATTTCTTAAAGAAAACCAGCTGGTAAAACGGTGGCCAAGTCTTTACACTGCTGTATCTTATTCTGAACTGGATTTTCAAAAGAAATATGTACTTCCTTTCAGGGAAAAGATGCCCGAGATGTATGATTTATACATGAAAAGTATAAGCTAAAGAGAAATCCTTACAGTGGAGACAATGGCTGCAGATCAAAGAGGTTTATTCAGTTCCTTGAATATATCTTTTTCATGCTCTTGTCAAACATATTACTTCTTATTTATTTTTCATTGCTGGAGATCTATGATGCACAATGACTTTTAAAAAAATTAGGGGAGTGACAAAAACTAGAAATTGATATCAGTTTTGTTTCCTATTCAACTGACGATTCTTGTTCTTGTTTAATGAGAAGGAAAGTAGTACAGAAATCAGACTTGATGTATATGACATTGATATTTGAATGGTTATCTCAATCAGGCTAATATTTGTTCTCGTTTAACTGAAGTTTCTTTATCTGATATCTTTGTGATAGGGCAATATTGCTTGTCAACCTAATTTTGGCTTGAAGATTTTGCTTTGTTGTCTTGTCTAGGTAAGTGGGTCTACTATCTTCATTATATTTTGAAAGAGCACCTTCTATCAACCCTGGTCAAGTGTTTAAGCGTTCTAGCATGACTGACCCTTAATCTATATGATATTTACTTTTTTCCTAATTGGAAATTACTTCAACATTTTCCATATTTTTAGTCTCAAAGCAGTCATGGTAGTGTAGCAAACTAGGCTGTCTGTGCCACTACCCTGCACAATGTCTCTATTTCTTTTCTTTTCCTTGTTGAAACGGTATGTTATTGCTTTAGCACAAAGGTTCTCTATTACATAGTACAAAGCATTAGTCCCTATGAGATCTTTTCAACTTCATTTACAATTCCATTTTTACATAAAAAAATGTTGAAACATGTTTGCACTTAATCTTAACATGAAACAGAGAGATGACTTTGTCTTGAAAGCATATTGCATTCCTCTATCTCCAAACAGTTCACCACAAGAGTGAGATTCCACTGCTTGTTTTGTCTCCTCTGCTTACTCAGCCTTCCACCCCACCCCCACACCAATTATCCATATTAGGGCGATGGAGGGACCCGATGATATAGTAGGGTATGTTCGGTATGAAGGAAAAAGCTTCTGGGAAAATAAGTGAGGTTCTTACACCTAGTAAGATAGATAGCTAGTAGTTATGTATGAGCCGGGCAGCGGCTCCCCCTGCCTATTTAGACCAATTGAAGCTATTTCCCCACTTCCACTTCCACTTCAAGGTTATTTCCAAGTTCAATATTAGTATTAGCGTTTTCCCAATTACATTCATCTTGATGAGCAAGTAATTAGCTCACAGGGAAAAAATCTTTTTTTTCGTACTCTTTCATACCATAAATATTATTAAGAACTCTTCAGCTAGAACCAAGGGGGCTTTTTTAAAAAACCTCCGCCGTTTTTTAAAACTAAAGAATTGATTGGATGATATGATTACATTAATTGCTCTCACCTATCTTCATTCCACTATAAGTTGTGAGATGGTTAGTCTAACAATTAGTCCAACTTCCTCATATTTGAAAGTGCTAACCATGATATTAATTATGTCTAGTAAGAAGACTTTTTGGATAATTTACTTGCACAAACAAACTTTTAGGCTAAGAAGAATGCTTCTATTTGATTTCTACTTTTATGGGTCAATGAAATCCCGGTTTAAGTATAGGATTCTACCCTGTTATTTAACCTATATATTTAGTTATTTCAAATTATTTCACTAGACTTCGTTGATGTCTCCTTCATAATGAAAAATTTCAGTAATATTTTGTAATTATGCCTTCTTTATGAAACATTCTTATTTAATACATGTCAATAAATACATAAAATTTGTACATGATTGATATGACAATTCTCTTGTATTCACTCACATCTGATGGTTGTTATTAATCGAAGCCACACTCTGTAATTGTTAGCCATTGACAATAATGCTCCACCTTATGGAAAGTTTATTTTGGGCATGTACTATGGTGCAAACACCTTCTCCATGAAGAAGAATCACCAACAATGAAGGAATTCCAGAGAAACCATTACGGGGAGAAGATAATTGCACAACACTCCACCCACAATGGATTGCCAGCAATAATTTTATTTTTTTTGGTTTCCACCCGGTGTCCGGTACTCACATTGGAGCCCAACTAAATCTGGATTCACGCCGGCAATATCTATTACGGGATTATGACAGAGGAACATCGCTACCCCTTGTTGGGAGATTCTTGTAAGCTAGGCCACAAATCCACAAAATTAGATCCCAATTTAAGGAGAAAATGGTCCTCTAAAATTCGGGTTTATGATAATTACAACATGTTCATTGATATTACTAGCGAGGTTGACTTCAAGGCTATTTGGTTCAAGCATGTAGTCGAGATTGACAGCATACCAATTTGTTTTGTTTACATTCTTACTTCATAACATATGCGTACGTCTTACCTTTCCCACACTCCACTCGTAAAATGTCATGAATTATTTTAAAAGAAGGATGCCTATTGATTAGTTGTAATTCATCAACGAAAGGTAATGCTTTTTATTTAGGGCGTTTTGATTGTTTCCTTTAGCAAATGATTTTGGATTCCTAGAGCCGGTTTGATAATATGAAATTATGATTTGATACTCAGTTTGTTATTTGCTCCCTCGATCTTCAAATGATACTCCTAACTGTAACAGCACTTGAAGTGCTATTGAAAAGAAAATCGGAATTACTTGAGTGAGGTGCAAAAATTGAAATCGAATTTGGAAAGTCAATTGTTATAGAAGTCCAGTTATGACGAGGAAGGCCCAATATGATTATATCCGAATCCAATAATCAAATCTAAATAAAAGGAACTAAATTATATAAAAACTAAGTAATTTATATTAAACCAAATTTATTTCAGTTAGTATTTACATTTTCACCCAATCACATAAAAAAATGTGGTGCAGTGGATGAGACTATCCCTCCTTAACCAAAAGTTTTAAGTTTGGTCTTGAGTTATCCTTGACAGGGACTCTATCCGATACAAATCCACAATAGTCCGACTCCAATGCAGAACATCGGATATAAAACAAAAAGAAAACATTTTTTCACCAAACCGCAAACGAATCCATAATAGTCTGACTCCAATGCAGAACATCGGATATAAAACAAAAAAAAAACATTTTTTCACCAAATCGCAAACGGAAAAACAATTATATCTGATACATTGTAAACGAAAACAAGTTTACAATGTATTATATATAATGTATCCAGATGGTAGCTAGGTATCCGGCTGCCTCCCTTTTCAAGAGATTTTTGTAAAATGGAAATTAGTAAGGATAGGATGTAATTTAAATCTTAAACTATGTGATTCCTTTAATTTTTACTATATTTTTCACCCAACCACATCAAAAAATACGGTGCAGTAGATGAAACTGTTCCTACCTTAACCAAAGGTTTAAGTTTGATCTTGATTAATCCTTTATAAGGACAGTACGCGGCACAAATCCACAATAGTCAAAACTCCAATGTTGGTGCAGAACATTGGATATAAAACCAAAAAATTAAAACATTTTTCGCCAAATGGAAAAACAATTTTACAAACTGAACTAGATTGGCCACACGCCCAGCCCTAATCTAAAGTCTCAGAGAAAAGGCCCAAATAGTCTCTCATCTTTGAGTTAAGACTCAAAGTCATCCTTGAGTTTTCAGATGGAACATTAATAGTCCCTCATGTTTGCAATATTGGTGCACTTTTAGTCCTCCTCCTAAATTTTGCCTATTTTTTGACATTGTTTTTATCCATAATTTATGTACGGAATGTTCAATCATCATTTTATATATTTAGTAGAAATAATAACTCAGTGTGAGAGAATGTGAGAAGAAAAAGACCTTATTTTGTTTAGTAAAAATCGTATTGCAGGTATCGAGAGGTTCATCACAATGATTTTACGTGCAATAGTACAATTTTTTCTTTTCTTGCAACGTCATATGCTAAGATGTTCTTAGTTTAGCTGCAATAATATTTCTACCATACTGAACAAGGTGTGCTTTTTCTCACATAGAATTATTATTTCTACTAAAATATATAAAAAGACGATTGGATATTCCTTACATAAAATTGTGGACAAAATTA
The DNA here is from genome assembly GCA_029582725.1 of Solanum chiquidenum. Taxonomy (NCBI): domain Eukaryota; kingdom Viridiplantae; phylum Streptophyta; class Magnoliopsida; order Solanales; family Solanaceae; genus Solanum; species Solanum chiquidenum. The sequence continues at coordinate 9,024 of JAJOOS010016123.1, forward strand.
ATGTTAAAAAATAAGCAAAAATTTAGGGGAGGACCAAAAGTGCACCAATATTGTAAAATATGAGGGACTATTAATGCTTTCATATGAAAACTCAAGAATAATTTTGAGTCTTTAAGCCAAATATGAGGACTATTTGGGCCTTTTCTCAAAGTCTCATCTACATTCTACTGAGGCGGGTGAAGCAGCGGAGGGGAAGTAAGGATACCGCCGACAAATAACAAGTGGTGCTTGTTTTGATGTTTAGAATTAGTTGCAATGGCGCACAAAAGCATCTATTTTCCTGCCTTTATTCCACAGTTGCAGCAGCGGCGGCACCTGCTAATGTATTGGCGGAGTTCCTGGTAAACTCACTTGACTTCTCAACAAAAGAAGCCATTTCCACAAGCGCCAAGCTATCTCGTTCGAAACATAGACACTATGACCCGCATTTGTTATTTGATCTCCTTAGTGAAATGGGTATGAACAAATCACAGATCAAAACCCTTGTTTCTTCTTCTCCTCAATTGTTGTTTTGTCGTGTTGATGAAAACCTCAAACCCAAGATTAAGGTTTTACAAGGACTTGGCTTATCTGTATCTCAACTTGCTACATTTATGACAAAAAGCAATTTTTTGACAAGAGGTTTAGATACTATTATACAGCCTAATCTTGTTTATCTAAGGGATTTATTGCCTACTCATCATCATGTAGCTATGATTCTTATAAAAGAGCCTTGGTTGCTTTCCTACAACCTTCCTAAAGTTATGCCACCCAATATATCATTGTTGCAAAATTTTGGCTTTTCAACGCCTCATATTCTCAAGGCTTTTAACAGGCATCCTAGGTTTCTCCTCAATAGTCCTGAGTGGTTTGAGAGAGCAGTACATCGACTAGTAAAGGATTTTCATATGCCTCTCAGTTCAGGGATGTTTCTTCATGGCGTTGAAGTACTTGTGTTCCTTGACGAATCTAAATTAGAAAGGAAATTAGATATTTTTCGCAGTTTTGGATGGTCTGATTCTGATATCTGCCGAATGGTGCAAAAACTTCCTTACTGTTTGGCTTCATCAGAGGCTAAGATAAGGACTACATTGAAGTTTTTCATGAACGAACTGGGGTATGAACCTAATTATCTGGCTTCTCGTGCACCACTTTTAAAGTTTAGCTTGGAGAAGAGGATCGTGCCAAGGAATGAAATCTTGAAATTTCTTAAAGAAAACCAGCTGCTAAAAGGGAGGCTATGTCTTTACACTGCTGTGTCATTTTCTGAATCAGATTTTCAAAAGAAATGTGTTCTTCCTTTCAGAGAAAAGATGCCCGAGATGTATGATTTATACATGAAAAGTAGAAGCTAAAGAGAAATCCTTACGGTGGAGACAATGGCTGCAGAACAAAGAGGTTTATTCAGTTCCTTGAAAATGTCTTAGATTCTTTTTCATGCTCTTGTCAAGCATATAACTGCTTTATTACTTTTCATTGCTGAAGCTCTATTGATGCACAATGACTTTTCAAAAAATTACGTGAGTGACAAAAACTGCAAGACCCACCCGTCGAGCAGGGACAACTAGAAATTGATAACAGTTTCATTTTCTATTCAACTGACGATTCTTGTTTAATGACAAGGAAAGTAGTATAGAAATCAGACTTGATGTATATGACATTGATATTTGAATGGTTATCTCAATCAGGACAATATTGTTCTCGTTTAACTGAAGTTTCTTTATCTGATATCTTTGTGATAGGGCAATATTGCTTGTCAACCGAATTTTGGTTTGAAGATTTTCTTTTGTTGTCTTGTCTAGGTAACTGGGTCTACTATGTTCATTATATTTTGAAAGAGCACCTTCTATCAACCCTGGTCAAGTGTGAGCAACTGCGCATGATGCTCTACATGCAGTAGGTACCTATTGTTGACAACTCTTAAAGGTGTCGATTGACTCTTAAAAGTCTTAGTGATGTACTTGTCCTGGGAGAATGGGTACCATCATGAGTGTATAAGTAAAACAGAACCTAAAGTATCCGCTGAAATACTTCACGAATCAACTTGTATGTTTAAGCATTCTAGCATGACTGACCCTTAATCTATATGATATATACTTTTTCCTTAACTTGTATTCTCAAAGCAGTCATGGTAGTGTAGCAAACTAGGCTGTCTGTGCCACAAACCCTGCACAGTATCTCCATTTCTTTTCTTTTCCTTGTTGAAAAGGTATGTTATTGCTTTAGCTTAAAGGTTCTGCAATATATAGAGGTATTACATAGTAAAAAGCATTAGTCCCTATGAGATCTTTCAATTATTCAACTTCATTTACAATTCCCTTTTTACATAAAAAATGTGAAACATGTTTGGCTTAATCTTGATATTCAGCAGAGAGATTACTTTGTCTGGAAAGCATATTGCATTCCTCTATCTCCAAACAGTTCACCACAAGAGTGAGATTCCACCGCTTGTTTTGTCTCCTCTACTTACTCACCCCCCACCCCCCACAACACACACCAAATATCCATATTAGGGCGATGTAAGGACAAGATGATATAGGGTATATTCGGTGTGAAGGAAAAAGCTTCTAGGAAAATAAGTGATACTTTTTTTTTTGATGACAAGGGAAACCCGCAACCGCTACCCTTTGGGTGCGCACAGGGTAAAACCCTCGCTCCTATGCAATAGCTCGCAAACCACATAGGAGAGGTAACCTGCACTAGGCAAGCCCGGTGCGAAGAGCTCAATCTAGAAGGCAAAACCCCTTGCTTTCGCTGGCAAGGGGTTTCGAACTTGAGACCTCCAACAAGTGAGGTTCTTACTTATTTTCTTGTATTCGGTACGTAAGCAAAAAATATTATCCTAAAAATATTTGTATATAATCTAAACAAACACTATGGGTGGTGGGGTGGTGGGGTGGTGGGGGTGGGGTGGTGAGGCTGGGGGTTACAGGGAGTGGGGGTGAAGATGAGGTGTGTTGGAGCCTTGGAGGGTGGGGTGGACACAACCTATGTGGAATGCTACTTGTGGAACTTATTTTCCTTACTTCCACTAGGGAAGTCATTTTCCTCATTTTAAGGAACTTGTTTTCCTAGAAAAATATCATCCAAAAATATTCACCAACCAAACATTGGATAATTGGCAAATATTTTCATCCATACCGAGCACACCCTTACTATCTCTAGTTTACCTCCACACAAGTATCATCTGGAACAAAAGGCGGAAGCGCCTTTTCTACTATTCTCATGTGGCAAGCATGATTCTTTGGCTACTAGTCAAGAGAAACATGTAACTTTTGATAGTTTGTCCTCCTTTCATCCTTTGTTTCTAAGTCAAGAGAGTGCTTGTTGATCATCTGAGGTAACAGAGGCATAGAGGACATCCTGAAACACAAATTTTACTTTATCTCATAGCTGTTTAAACCTTAAAAATGCTCTAGTGCTTTCAAAAATTCTGCACCCCGGCCTATTTCTAGTCATTACCTTCTTCAAAAGTTGAAGTTCCAGCCAAGTTCTTTGTAGGAGCCCAAAGTAGTCTCTAGCTGTTGTACATTGTTGCGTATGTAAGGGGCACTGTTCTTTCAAGAGACCATGCCTTAATCAGTTGTCATTTCAAAGGATACCCTCCTACCATTACCCACTTTAATATCAATATGTGATAAAAGAGGGCTACAAATTTTTGACATTCCTTTATACTCCCACCCCATATGGAGAATAGTGATAACTTCTCTTCTTTTTTTTTGATAATTAGTACTCTTGTATTCCTCAGCAATTAGGGACTGCTGGCCACCCTCAAAAAAAGTTACAATGTAGTAAGATCTAGCTTTACAGTGCTCCTAGGAGATCATTCAACGCTTCTATTTCCTCAATGCAATTTTCTTTACACCAGACAGTAAAGTCACTAAGCTATTCCATTTGACTTCATGGATGGACTTAATCTTATTTCTGAAACATTTTTCATTCCTCTCTTTCCATATTGTCCACCAAATGCATGAATGTATTATCCTCCACCATTCTGGCTCTTGCTTCCCCCTCTTCAAATCCAACAGCTCATCAGGTCCGTTGTATGCTCATGCATTGTCCATACAGTTTTTGTTAGACTGAAAAACATATTCCACTATTGGGCAGTGAATTTGCAACGCAAAAAAAAGATGGTTATTTGTCTCCCTAGTTTCATTGCACAAAAATTTGCTTGACTTGAAGAAAGTTGTCCTCCCAATCTGCTGAATAGAGGAACCTGTCAATCCTAGATGCACTGTTGTGATTTCCCCCCTCCTTCACGTAAATGGTCCTCCAAATGAAGGAGGATCTACCAGCTCCAAGTCTATGCTCTTAGAGAATTCAAACATTGCCCCTGATGCTGACACTCAATTAGTAGCGCTGGCACATCACTCGGCTCCTCGGCTCACTTCGGTTGCAAAGACTTTCTCCCTAGGCGCATGTCTCAGCAACACAAAACGAGGCTATGACAATTTACTCTCTCTGCTACAAACCTGGTGACATTAAAGTCCCCACACACCACCCATGGTCCCTCACATCTGCTTCTAGTAACTGCTAGCTCACTCCACAACTCTCTTCTTGTCACCCTGTTGCAATCTGCATGCATACACAACAGTGATGTACCAGGTTAGATCCTGTTTTATACCAAAAAAATTACTCCCGTTGTCTCAATTTATGTGGCACTTTTCGTTTTTCGAGAGTCAAACAGTTTAAGTTTGACCGCAAATTTGCGTATGTAATCTTCAAACTTTTTGAAATTAAATTTATATATTTATAAACTACGTAAAAGGTACTATAAGTCACAATAATTGACAATTCAAAATATTTAAAAGATATGTAAAAAATTACGGTCAAAGATAGACTTGTTTGAATCTCGAAATCCGAAAAGTGCCACATAAAATGGGACGGAGGGAGTAAAAAATAACAAGAGATCAATTGATCAACCACCTCCACCAGTTGCCCTGCCCACTCCCTTTTATCCCACCTGATCAGAATCCCCCTCTGCTACCCCTTGCCTCAAAATGTTCTTCCCCCAGATTAGTGATAACTTCTCTTACTAGTGCTTGTTCTTCTATTATTGTCGCTCAATAGCCATTTCATCAATCAGGACAATATTTGTTCTCGTTTAACTGAAGTTTCTTTATCTGATATCTTTGTGATAGGGCAATATTGCTTGTCAACCTAATTTTGGCTTGAAGATTTTGCTTTGTTGTCTTGTCTAGGTAAGTGGGTCTACTATCTTCATTATATTTTGAAAGAGCACCTTCTATCAACCCTGGTCAAGTGTGAGCAACTGCGCATGATGCTCTACATGCAGTAGGTACCTATTGTTGACAACTCTTAAAGGTGTTGATTGACTCTTAAAAGTCTTAGTGATGTACTTGTCCTGGGAGAATGGGTACCATCATGAGTGTATAAGTAAAACAGAACCTGAAGTATCCGCTGAAATACTTCACGAATCAACTTTTATGTTTAAGCGTTCTAGCATGACTGACCCTTAATCTATATGATATATACTTTTTCCTTAACTGGAAATTACTTGACATTTTCCATTTTTGTAGTCTCAAAGCAGTCATGGTAGTGTAGCAAACTAGGCTGTCTGTACCACAAACCCTGCACAGTATCTCCATTTCTTTTCTTTTCCTTGTTGAAAAGGTATGTTATTGCTTTAGCTCAAAGGTTCTGCAATATATAGAGGTATTACATAGTAAAAAACATTAGTCCCTATGAGATCTTTCAATTATTCTACTTCATTTACAATTCCCTTTTTACATAAAAAATGTGAAACATGTTTGGCTTAATCTTGATATTCAGCAGAGAGATTACTTTGTCTGGAAAGCATATTGCATTCCTCTATCGCCAAACAGTTCACCACAAGAGTGAGATTCCACCGCTTGTTTTGTCTCCTCTGCTTACTCAGCCCCCCCACAACACACACCAAATATCCATATTAGGGCGATGTAAGGACAAGATGATATAGGGTATATTCGGTGTGAAGGAACAAGCTTCTAGGAAAATAAGTGATACTTTCTTTTTATTTGATGACAAGGGAAACCCGCAGCCGCTACCCTTTGGGTGCGCACAGGGTAAAACCCTCGCTCCTATGCAATAGCTCGCAAACCACATAGGAGAGGTAACCCGCACTAGGCAAGCCCGGTGCGACGAGCTCGATCTAGAAGGCAAAACCCCTTGCTTTCGCTGGCAAGGGGTTTCGAACTTGAGACCTCCAACAAGTGAGGTTCTTACTTATTTTCTTGTATTCGGTACATAAGCAAAAAAATATTATCCTAAAAATATTTGTATATAATCTAAACAAACACTATGGGTGGTGGGGTGGTGAGGCTGGGGGTTACAGGGAGTGGGGGAGAAGATGAGGTGTGTTGGAGCCTTGGAGGGTGGGGTGGACACAACCTATGTGGAATGCTACTTGTGGAACTTATTTTCCTTACTTCCACTAGGGAAGTCATTTTCCTCATTTTTAAGGAACTTGTTTTCCTAGAAAAAATATCATCCAAAAATATTCACCAACCAAACATTGGATAATTGGCAAATATTTTAGTCCATATCGAGCACACCCTTACTATCTCTAGTTTACCTCCACACAAGTATCATCTGGAACAAAAGGCGGAAGCGCCTTTTCTACTATTCTCATGTGGCAAGCATGATTCTTTGGCTACTAGTCAAGAGAAACATGTAACTTTTGATAGTTTGTCCTCCTTTCATCCTTTGTTTCTAAGTCAAGAGAGTGCTTGTTGATCATCTGAGGTAACAGAGGCATAAAGGGTCATCCTGAAACACAAATTTTACTTTATCTTCATAGTTGTTTAAACCTTAAAAATGCTCTAGTGCTTTCAAAAACTCTGCACCCCGGCCTAGTTCTAGTCATTACCTTCTTCAAAAGTTGTAGTTCCAGCCAAGTTCTTTGTAGGAGCCCAAAGTAGTCTCTAGCTGTTGTACATTGTTGAGTATGTAAGGGGAACTGTTCTTTCAAGAGACCATGCCTTAATCAGTTGTCATTTCAAAGGATACCCTCTTACCATTACCCACTTTAATATCAATATGTGATAGAAGAGGGCTAGAAATTTTTGACATTCCTCTATACTCCCACCCCATATGGAGAATAGTGATAACTTCTCTTCTTTTTTTTTGATAATTAGTACTCTTGTATTCCTCAGCAATTAGGGACTGCTGGCCACCCTCAAAAAAAGTTACAATGTAGTAAGATCTAACTTTACAGTGCTCCTAGGAGATCATTCAACACTTCTATTTCCTCAATGCAATTTTCTTTACACCAGACAGTAAAGTCACTAAGCTATTCCATTTGACTTCATGGATGGACTTAATCTTATTTTTGAAACATCTTTCATTCCTCTCTTTCCATATTGTCCACCAAATGCATGAATGTATTATCCTCCACCATTCTGGCTCTTGCTTACCCCTAGGCCTGGCAGGGGGACCGGGTCGGCCCGCCCCGGCCCGAGACCGGTTCGAGAACCGGCTCGCCGGACCCGGTCCCGTACAGTTCCGGGTTCTGGGGGGGAATCGGGATAGGGGACCGGTCAGGGGCCGGTTCACCCGTTTGGGC
>JAJOOS010016124.1:0-28343 GCA_029582725.1 Solanum chiquidenum
ACACGTACACCCTAGTTATTTCTCTCATCTTGATAACAACCGAAACTGACTTTTGATTACTGATTATTTATTGAATTCTTACAATTTGTTTCACAAAATCCCCCTTTTTTAATTACTTGTTTTTGGAAGTAATTTAACTAATTTAATATAATTGTTGGTTAAAGTAAAGTCTAAACCATTTTCCTCGTGGGATCGACCCCAACCTACAAGTTGGGTTCTTTACTTGATAACGATCGCTTATGCTTCTTTAGGGAGGTGTAATTTGAGCGTATCACTCACCAAGCTCAAAAAGAGATCAAAGTCCAAGCTCTAGCCACTTGAATGGAAACCCTGCCTGTCGGACCCTACATTTGGGGAAAATGTAGGCAAGAGTATGTGTTAGTACAAAAATGCACCAAGTATGATAACTATGCATAAAAATATTTAAAACATGCTAAAAAGGACATTTCATTTCATGATAAGAAATTTACCAAGTTTAAACATCATAATAGAAGTAGTTGGAAAACATTGGTAATAACGTCATAGTCAATGCAAGTTAAACCATCTTTAAGTCTTTGACCATATATGAGAAACTTCTTTAAATAACCTTACTTCGTTAGTCAACTAGTTGTGGGAGAATTAGCCTTAACCGACATAGAGACCATGTGAGCTAAAACATGATCACCCTGTGTCTCCCACATCGAAAAGGGTTGTTCTACTTGCCTAAGGTAGAACCATGAACATCTAGCTTAAGTGGATCCACTAGCTAATCAACCTATGGGGGCACACATTTTTGTGATAAGGAGATTGCTACTAGAAACCCGACGTCTACTAACGGGTGAACTTTCATCTCATGAGACTTCTTCTAGAAACCCGATCTCTACTCACGGGAGAGCTTCCATCTCAAGGTCAATATCCACTCGGTGCTAAGCTTAATCCCCACATAATAGTATTTTCTTACTTATTCTCATTATTCATGGAATGACATGTCATTTTGCCAACCCAACCTAGTTCATTAGGATAGCTCATATTCATTGATTCAATTAGGTGAGAATAGCCTTTCAACCTAAGAATCCTTTCTATGTGAGAAAACATTTCACATCATAGGTGTAAGTGTTTTATGAGAATATCATTTCATCAACACAACAACAACAACAACACTTTACTCTTAAAGCACCCTTAAAGCATTTACATAGGTTTCATAAGATCGTGCATGAACTCACACTTTGCCCTTTCAAGGTTCAAAGCAACATCCAATCACCAAATCTAGAATTCTAACATTAGAAAGGGATTATTTCATAATATTCAAATAAATTCTATTACTTTATGCTTTAGATCATAAAACTCCTCTTTCATAATCAACAAACCTACTTTATGAGATCACAATTTGGAAAACATGGAGGTATGCATGGGTTCATGGGGGAACATTATAAAGGCATTGTAAATTATCAATTCATTCATATTTAAACATAATTAAACCATTAAAATAAACAATCAAAAGAACCCATGATGTTTGAGAAAAACCCTAGCTAATTGGGGAATCCTACCATTTGAAAATAGAGGAATTTGGGGACTTCATGGGTGGAAGGAACCCATGGATGAAAGCTATCATACCTCAAGTCCAATTGCCTATCTTCAATCGAGAATTTAGATCCTTAGCTTTAAACCCTAGGTGAGATCTTCTTCTTCTTCTTCAAGTTCTTGAGAGTGAATATTTGAGAGGAGTTGGTTTTCTTTTGTGATTTAGGAAGAATGAATTAAATGGGGGATTTTGGGGGTTAAAAATACTTATATAGGTGGTATAGATGTAGGCAAAACGACACCACTTTAATTTAATTAAAATCGGAAAAGACTCTTAAGTCCTTAAAAATAACTGCCAGGCCTGATCCACGAGACCATGATCGATGGACCGTGGATGGACCTACGGTCAGTCCTAGTCAACCGTTGTTCGGGGATCAGAGACCCAAAAATTGGGGTCAGGACCTACGGACCCCAAGCCACGGACCGTCGACCCATCAATGGGTTGTGGGTCCTGGCGTGGGTCGCTGTTCTAGACAGTTCTCAGGGTTCCCTATCCACGACACCCACCCACATGGTGCGGTTGACCCTCGTGGGTCACACCTGTAGTTTCTCCTAAACTTGCCTTTTTGCCTCGTTTCTAATCTGGGGTGTTACATTATCTTTCCCTTGGGACCATATGTCCTCGAATGAGATTTAAACTGATTCTAAAAGAGTAGGAGAGGAACTAACAACCAAACCTATGATGCAATGCAATCAACCAAAGAGGACTTACCGACTCCAAGCTAGGACGTTCTCAAAATATCAAAAGAGGGGTGAACTAACTCTATCAGCCCACCATGCATGCAATGCACATAAATAAGGAGAAAACATCAACTCCAAATTCATCATACTTAAATGCATAAAAAAGGAAGTAGGAACTACATATAGCAACCCAATATGCATGAATTTCAAAATTTATCATGTCTAAGGAGGAATTTCCTTCTCCAAACTAAAAGCATGTTCAACACAATCTCATAGAGCCTTTACGCCACTCATTCTCAAAAGAGCATAACAAATGCATGTTCAACAATCATATCATGAATTCTATAGGCAATTCATACTCACTGCACAACAATATGAGGAAAGTAAGTCATATAAGTCATTTCTTTCAAAACATAAGTTTTTACTTAAACATGCATAATCATAAGGAAATCATGAAAACACATAAATCACACATGACTCCCAACACATAAAACAACCCAAGAGGAACTCATTACCTCAAGCTAGAGTAGGAGTAGAAGAAAAGAGATGAGGATATCGGGACTTCATATTGGCCTCGGCCTCCCAAGTAGCACCCTCAACTAAATGATTCCTCCATAGCACTTTAACGAAAGCAGCTTCCTTCTTTCTCAACTTTTTTGACTTGCCGGTCTAAGATCTCAACCGGAACCTCTTCATAAGCAAGATTCTTTTTAACCTCCAAACCCTCTAAGGAAACTATGGATGTTGGATCCCCAACACATTTCTTCAACATAGAGACATGGAAAACCAGATGCACTGATGCCAACTGATTTGGCAAATCTAGCTCATAAGCAACCTTGCCAACACACCTCAATATCTTATACGGGCCTACAAAATGGGGACTAAGCTTCCCTTTCTTCCCAAACCTCATAACACCCTTCATAGGTAAAATTTTCAAATAAAACCAATCATGAACCTCAGATTCAAGATCCCTTCTTCTAACATTGGCATATGACATTTACCGACTTTTGGCCGTTTTCAACCTTTCTGTAATAAGCCGGACTTTCTCAATAGCTTCATAAACTAGCTCAGGACCTATCAACGCAACTTCACCCACCTCAAACTAACCTATAGGAGATCTACACCTCCTACCATAAAGAGCCTCAAAGGGAGCCATACTAATACTCGAGTGATAGTTATTGTTATAGGCAAATTCCATCAATGGAAAATGGTCATCCCAATTACCCTTAAAATCTATTACGCAAGCCCTCAACATGTCTTCCAAAGTCTGAATAGTATGCTCCGCTTGCCCATCGGTTTGGGGATGAAAATCTGTGTTAAGCTTAACCTTGGTACCAAGACCCTTTTGGAATAACTTCTAAAATTGAGAAGTGAATTGGGTACCACGATCGGAAATGATAGACGAAGGCACACCATGTAATTTTACTATCTCTCTCAAGTATATCTTAGCATATTCTTCAAATAAGAAACCTTAACGGGAAGGAAATGAGCCGATTTCATCATCCGATCCACTACTACCCATATAGAGTCATGTTGTCATCGGGTGCGAGGCAAACCAACTATAAAGTCCATGTTCAAGTCTTCCCACTTCCAAGTAGGAATAGCAATATCTTGGGATAAACCTCCTGGCCTTTGGTGCTCAACTTTCACTTGTTGACAATTAGGACATTTGGCCACAAATCCAGCAATATCTCTCTTCATCCCATTCCACCAATAGACTTCCCGTAGATCATGGTACATCTTGGTGGCTCCCAGGTGAATAGAATACTGAGAACTATGGGCTTCCTCTAAAATTTGTTCTCTCAAGTCATCAACATTCAGAACACATAACCGACCTTGATGCCTAAGTACCCCATCTCCCCCTTGGGAGAAAGCCTCAAAGGACTTTTTGAGTGCCACCTCTTTCAAATCTACCAATAATGGATCAAGGACTTGCTTGGACTTCACATCCATCACAAAAGACGATTCAGACCCATTATGGACCATGACACCACCCTTGGTGGAATCCACTAGTTGAACACCTAGTCGGGCAAACCTATAAACATCACATCCATCACAAAAGATGATTCAGACCCATTATGGACCATGACACCACCCTTGGTGGAATCCACTAGTTGAACACCTAGTCGGGCAAACCTATGAACATCACGAACCAACTCTTTCTTTTTGTCATCTATATGAGCCACACTACCCATTGACAACCTACTAAGAGCATCCGCCACCACATTAGCTTTGCCAGGGTGATAAATGACACTCATGTCATAATCCATCAAGAATTCTAGCCACCTTCTTTGGCGAAGATTCAAGTCCTTTTGACTAAACACATATTGTAGACTCTTATGATCGGTGAAAACATCCACATGGACCCCATACAAATAATGCCTCCATATTTTTAAGGCAAACAAAACCGCCGCTAACTCAAGATCATGGGTAGGATGATTCTTCTCATGGATCTTAAGTTTCCTTGAAGCATAGACAATCACCTTACCATTTTTCATAAGCACACATCCTAACCCAACTCTAGAGGCATCACAATACACCACAAAACCATTTGTACCTTCCAGTAAGGTCAACACCAGAGCGGAAGTAAGTATATCTTTCAAATCTTGGAAACTTTTCTCACAACCTTTCAACCACACAAACTTGGCCTTCTTTTGAGTCAAAGCCAATAAAGGAGAAGCAATGGAAGAAAATTCCTCAACAAACCTCCTATAATAACCAGCCAAACCCAAAAAGCTTCTAATGTCATAAGGAGTTAGAGATCTAGGCCAACTCTTGACCGCATCCGTCTTCTTAGGATCTACCTCAATCCCCTTGCTTAACATAATATGACCAAGGAAAGATACAAACCTTAACCAAAATTCACACTTGCTAAACTTTGCAAAAAATTGTTGGTCTTTAAGAACTTGCAATACAATTCTCAAATGGTCCACATGTTCATCCTCACTCCTTGAATAGATCAAAATATCATCAATAAACATAATTATGAATATATCAAGGTATTGTCTAAACATCCTATTTATCAAATCCATAAATGTCGCCAGAGCATTAGTCAACCCAAGAGACATAACCAAAAACTCATAGTTACCATACCAGGGTCGAAAAGCCGTCTTTGGAATATCATCCCCTCTCACCCTTAATTGGTGATAACCCGAACGAAGATCGATCTTAGAGAAATAACTAGCCCCTTGAAGTTGGTCTAACAAGTCTTCAATTCTTGGAAGAGGATATTTGTTCTTAATGGTCACTTTATTCAATTGACGATAATCAATGCACATTCGAAGAGACCCATCTTTCTTTCTAACAAACAACATGGGAGCACCCCATGGAGAGATACTCGGTCGGATGAAGCCCTTATCCAACAAGTCCTTCAATTGATCTTTTAATTCCTTAAGTTTTGCTGGAGCCATTCTATAAGGATAAATAGAGATAGGTTGCGTATCCAGAAGAAGGTCAATACCAAAATCTATTTCCCGCTCAGGTGGAATACCGAGCAAATCATCAGGGAAAACTTTCGAGAATTCATTAACCACGGGAACCGACTCAAGAGAAGGGGTTTCAAAATCTACATCCCTCACCCTAACAACATGGTAAAAGCAACCTTTCGAGATCATCTTCCTAGCTTTAAGGTAAGACATAAATTGACCTATAGGCATAGAATTCCCCCCCTTCCACTCTATGATAGGCTCATTTGGAAACTGAAATCTGACCACTCGAGTTCTACAATCAATAGAGGCATAACCAGCATGCAACCAATCCATAGTAAGAATCACATCAAAGTCTAACATGTCAAGCTTTACCAAGTCAACCAGAGTAACTCTATGAGATAACTAAATGGGACATCATCTATAAACCCTCTTAGCCACCACAGAATCAAAAACATGAGTAGAGGATAAAAAGGTTCTAATAACACTTCCGGAGGAACATCCAACCTCATCGCCACATAGGGCGTCACAAAAGATAAAGTAGCACCGGGATCTAACAAAGCATACACATCATGTTGAAATTTTTTTAACATATCGGTCACTACATATGGGGAACTCTCTTGGTCACCTCGGGATTGGAGAGCATAAAAGCGGTTTTACTTTGGAGCATTAGAATTTGAACCGCTAGGAGGAGCTTGCTTGCCTTCCCTTCCTTTTGCCACAAGCATGGGGAAATCTCTCATTTTGTGACTACTCTTCCAGCAACTAAAGCATCCATCGGTGCTGGCTAGGCACTTACCATCGTGTTTCTTCCCACATTTAGCACATGTAGACCCATCCATAAAAGAGCCACCTCTATTACCTCCTTAAGGTTTAGGGTTAGACATCTTATCCTTGTTAAACTTAGGTGGAGCATTAGAGGAACCTTGACCGAAAAACCCTTGACGAAACTTAGGACGACCATGTCCATCGGATCTAGCATGTGTGAAATTACCTTTACCGGTCTTAGCCCTTTTTACCTCCCTAGACTTCTCCTTGAGTTTTGACTCCTCAATTTGTTGGGCGTACACCATAAGACGTGAGATATTCATATCATGAAGGAGCATTGCCATACGACATTATTTATCTACCATGTCGGACACACCCGTCAAAAACCTACTCATCTTAGCCCTTGAATCTGCCACCATAGTTGGAACATACTTGGACAATTGAGTGAACTTTAGGGCAAACTCATTCACACTTATACTTCCTTGATGAAGATTAATGAACTCTTGCACCTTAGCTTCCTTCAACTCTAGGGGGAAAGAACCTCTCAAGAAATGCCGATTTAAACACTTCCCATTCTACGGGACCCACTCCCACCGATATTTCTCCCTTCCATTGATCATACCACGCTTGAGCATTTTCTTTCAATTGGTAAGAATCTAACTCCGCTTTCTCCTCCGGGGTCACTCCCATAATAGAAAGTACCTTATAGAGCTCGTCGATAAACCTTTGAGGATCCTCTTCCACTGTGGAGCCATAAAATTTGGGAGGGTACATTTTGGCAAAATCCCTCACTCTTGAAGCCGCCGAATTCATATTAAGATTCATATGAGCTACAACCTCTCTATTGGCTTGAGTCGCTAAAGCTTGAGCCAACATTTGAAAAGCCGACCTAACCTCCACATTTATCGCATTCCCAACCGAAGGATCTATCGGAGCTTGAGGAAAATCTCCATGTTCCGCATTCTCCCTCACTTTCCTTTTAGTATTAGCCCTTCAAGAAGACATATCCTGAAGAGCATAAGGTAAGGATTAGAAAAGAGACTTTATAGATTTAAACTCTATGTCACGACTTAAGAATAATGAAAGAAGTGGAGTTTCTTAATCATCTTGTAGCATCTCATTCATAAATGTGGCACTCTTCACACTCATGAACAAGACTCTAGTAAATGTGGTTTATGAAACATCATCCTAGAATCATTCTAAACTTTGTGCTCTAATTACCAAGTTTGTCACGACCTAGGGGTACCCCCTAGATGTAACATGGCGTATAGAACCCCGAAGGACTCCATACAAGCCACTTAGTCCTCATAACATAAAGCATTAGAACAATAAAGAGTAAAAACAACATTTAAGTCCAAAACATCTTTATAGAAAAGCGGAAGTCTAACTCATGTCTCAACATAGCCATCTATTACAATCGAATGAAAGTGGGCCTAGCCCATACATCATGTTCAAAAAGAAAATACGAAAGTGAAACTACAATAAGGAAAATCCATCATCGAATCATGAGGACTCACCAAGATCGAAAAGAGATCAAAGTCCAAGCTCTAGCCACTAGAATGGAAACCCTGCCTATCAGACCCTACATTTGGGGAAAATGTAGGCAATAGTATGTGTTAGTACAAAAATGCACTAAGTATGATAACTATGCATAAAAACATGCTAAAAAGGACATTTCATTTCATGATAAGAAATTTACCAAGTTTAAACATCATAATAGAAGTAGTTGGAAAATATAGGTAATAACGTCATAGTCAATGCAAGCTAAACCATCTTTAAGTCTTTGACCATATATGAGAAACTTCTTTAAATAACCTTAGTCCATTGGTCAACTTGTTGTGGTACAATTAGCCTTAACCGACATAGAGATCATGTGAGCTAAAACATGATCACCTGGTGTCTCCCACACCGAAAAGGGTTGTTCTACTTGCCTAATGTAGAACCATGAACATATATCTTAAGTGGATCCACTAGCTAATCAACCTATGGGGGCACACATTTTTGTGATAAGGAGATTGCTACTAGAAACCCGGCGTCTACTAACGGGTGAACTTTCATCTCATGAGACTTTTTCTAGAAACCCGATCTCTACTCACGGGAGAGCTTCCATCTCAAGGTCAATATCCACTCGGTGCTAAGCTTAATTCCCACATAATAGTATTTTCTTACTTATTCTCATTATTCATGGAAAGGTATGACATTTTTCCAACCCAACCTAGTTCATTAGGATAGCTCATATTCATTGATTCAATTAGGTGAGAATAACCTTTCAACCTAAAAATCCTTTCTATGTGAGAAAACCTTTCACATCATAGTTGTAAGTGTTTTATGAGACCAACATGGGTTGTGATGCATTGGTGGGAGTGCTTCACCCTTAACCAAAGGTCTTGGGTTTGAGCCCTGGTATGGAGAAAATTTTGTTGGGAGTGCCACCCCCGAATAGGCCCTGCAAAGCGCGATCCGAATTTAGTCGAAGCTCCAATGTGGACTCCGAACACCGGGTGGGAAACAAAAAAAAGTGTTTTACGAGAATATCCTTTCAACAATACAACAACAACAACTACATTGGCACTTTACTCTCAAAGCACCCTTAAAGCATTTACATAGGTTTCATAAGATCATGTATGAACTCACACTTTGCCCTTTCAAGGTTCAAAGCTACATTCAATCACCAAATCTATAATTCTAACATTAGATAGGGATTTTATCATAATATTCAAGTAATATCTATTTCTTTATGCTTTAGATCATAAAACTCCTCTTTCATAATCAACAAACCTACTTTATGAGATCACAATTTGGAAAACATGGGGGTTTGCATGGGTTCATGGGGTAAACATCATAAGGGCTTTTTAAATCATCAATTCATGCATAATTAAACATAATTAAACCATTAACAATCAAAAGAACCCATGATGTTTGAGAAAAACCCTAGATAATTAGGGAATCCTACCATTTGAAAATAGAGGAATTTGGGGACTTCATGGGTGGAAGGAACCCGTGGATGAAAGCTATCATACCTCTAGTAAAATTGCCTATCTTCAATGGAGAATTTGGATCCTTAGCTTGAAACCCTAGGTGAGATCTTCTTCTTCTTCAAGTTCTTGAGAGAGAATATTTGAGAGGAGTTGGTTTTCTTTTGGGATTTAGGAAGAATGAATTAAATGGGGTATTTTTGGGGTTAAGAAATACGTATATAGGTGGTCTAGATATAGGCAAAACGACACCACTTCAATTTAATTAAAACCAGAAAAGACCCTTAAGTCCTTAAAATTACTGCCAGGCCTGATCCACGAGACCATGATCGACGGACCGTGGATGTACCTACGGTCCATCCTAGTCAACCGTGGTTCGAGGATTAGAGACTTGAAAATTAGGGTCAGGACCTACGGACCCCAATCCACGGACCGTCGACCCATCAACGGGTCGTGGATCCTGGCGTGGGTCACTGTATTAGACAGTTCTCAGGGTGCCCTATCCATGACACCCACCCACGGGGTGTGGGTCCAACCACGTGGTGTGGTTGACCCTCATGGGTCACACCTGCAGTTTTTCCTAAAGCTTCCTTTTTGCCTCATTTCTAATCTACGGTGTTACAAACTTCCACGCTAGGATCGACAAACGTCGATCGGTCATTATAGTGCACCAACTTTACACTGGTACTAAAGCAGTAAATATCCCTTTAAGTCAACGTTTAACCAGTGAGACGCCTGTTGAATTTTGTGGGATGCTAGTTCCATCACCGGTGTGCTTTAGTGCCTTTTGGCTTCAAATCCATCAACTTTTATTTTTCCAAGAAATGCCTGCATACAAGAGTACTAGGGCCTTAAACCCCTTCAATTAGCATTAAAACATGAAAATAATTCATGAATTTGAGTCCAATGAGTTGGTAAAATACCAGCTCATCAAACCGCCAAACTTGAACTATTGATTGTCCTCAAGCAACACATTCACTAAGCATAGGATCAAAGCTCAGTTACACTCAAGATAGGATTTGCATAATCACGTTCATAACTTCTAACCAATAAGAATACAAAATAAAAGATAAAAACAAAGACTCAGAACAAGCATCACTCACTATGGGTTCCACCATCAAATCGTTGGACAAATGTTTTAGTAAAACTTTTTAGGACAATTCTGGGACAATCATTCTTTCAAGAACAATTTTAAAGCAACTCAAGTCAATGGGATCAGTCTTCTTGCTTTCCCTAAATATTTACAAGGATATAACGCATTCATGCAATTCAATTGAAATCAAGACATCACAATTCATATGAAAGATGCAATGTCACTCACATAAGATGTCATTTGGTAAATGTCTCCCTAATGTTTTCCTTTCGATTGAGCCTTCCGCTCACAGTTTTGCTTCGATTTCTACCTTATTTCTCCCTTGTTTCACATTTTTCCATTAATTTATTTCCCTTGTTTCACATTCACTTGTTTCAGTTTCTTTTTTCTTTTCACCTTGAGGTATGTTTATATAATGAGCTAGCAACCAAAATTTTATTTTTCTTCATTCATGTCCTTTTCACCACTTTTCAATTTTCAGCTCATAGTGCTCCTTATGCTTTTAGCTCAAACCTCATTGTTTTTCTTTTTTGCACGAACCCCCAAAGTTAGGATTTTGCCTAAATTTCAATCTCATTTTCTTTCTCCTTTTCTCCCCAAACTTAGGATTTTATATTATGGCACACTGCATTTGCTAACCAGGGAGACATGAGGGTGTTAAGATAGAGGGATACAAATGTTCAAGGTATGCAACATGGTGAGAAAGAAATATGGTTTAGGCTTAATGGACCTGACTAGAATTATGTTATTTGGAGGCAAAATTTGGGATGGCCTAAGTTCATCTTTCGAGCCAAGTTAATTCTAAAATTTCACCTTGAAATATATTTCAGGGCAAGTTCTATGTAACATGCACATACAAGAATGAATCAATTCTTTCTACACAAGGCATTAGAGTCCAACAAATTCTCAAGCTAGTCTCAAAATTACTAAGAACGAATGACTTTTGACAACCACAATGGGGAGATCATGTTTGTCAATCATAAAGCCAAATCATGAATGTACGTACGAATCATGACAAGAGATTTCTTTTCAATTCACTTTTTTCCATTTGGAATCATTTTGAAAACAAGTTTTCTTTGCCACAATTTTTTTGGTGGTTCCTACAAGACTTGATATAAACTAATACTTGGTAATTTCTCATAAGTATGTCGCCCACAATCTATCATAGGTAACACCAATCCGGTTTGACATAAAAAGACTTAAGAACAAAATAAAATAAAATAAAAAGACATTTTTCTCCTTGAGAAAGAACTGTGTATAAAGGAAAACCCTTAAAGTTTATTCAACTACTAATAGTATTCAAAAGGTAAATTTTTTATTCATGCGCCATAAATTTATTGAGAGAACAAGGCATTAATGAAAGGCACTAAGTGCGAATCTCGATCAAGCAAACACGAGTAGTAAAACAATTGGTAAATATAGGACCAGCCTGATTAAGACAAGTGATTATCCACAAAAGTATGTCTAGAAAGGTATAGTTCAACATTCATACAAACAAAAAGGATGAAATCAATTGTCACATAGTCAAAACACACAAATATAAATGCAAAATAGAAATTAACAATATTCAAACAACACAATTAACTTCAAATCGAATTACCCCCAAACTAAAGAGAGGGCATCCCTAATGCTCTGCTGGTTCAACGAGGAAAAGGAAATGATAAACCACTCATACCCTCCAGGTATGATGTTGCATTCTGGCATAGAGTGGGTCAATTGTTCTGTTGCAGCCTTCTTGCACCATGTGGTTCGCCTCGCCTCCCACTTGTCCCTTTTATTTTTTGACTTACTTGACTTCAAAACTTAAAATACGATCATTGAAAAATTCAAACAAGTCATATCACATCATTCTTAATTTATTATTCACTCTTCGTCTTGCAATGAAAGTACGGATTAATTTAGAAATTTTGACAAGTCGGGGTATTATTGAGATACTCTCTAACTCTTACCTTAGAGGCAACACATAGCTCGGGGTTTAAAAGTAACATGCGCTTCATAGACAACACTATTCTGAAATTAGATGTTAACATACATTGTTTTTTCTATATTAGATATATGATTGATTCCTATTACAAACGTTGTTAATTAACTTAAAAATAAAACCCTTAAGTTTATTTACATGTTAAAAAATAAGATTCTCTTTACGAATTACTGATTTTTCAGTTCATTAGCAAAAAATAATAAAAGTTAAAAACGAAAGGAAAAAAAATCTTTAAAAAGAAAAAGAAAAAGAAAAAAATAAATGAAAGAAAA
Source organism: Solanum chiquidenum (assembly GCA_029582725.1). Lineage (NCBI taxonomy): Eukaryota > Viridiplantae > Streptophyta > Magnoliopsida > Solanales > Solanaceae > Solanum > Solanum chiquidenum. The sequence goes on from JAJOOS010016124.1 coordinate 12,756, forward strand.
AAAAGAAGAGAGAAAAGAATAGAAGTTAACAAAAAAAAATATAAATAAAAGAAAAATAAAGAAAGAGTAAAATGAAAAAAATAAAAAAGTAAACATTGAGAGGTAATTGAACATAGAAATAAAATATTTGAGGTGTAGAAAGATAAAAGTGTATTTGCTTTATATAGAAAAAGAAAGAAAGACTAGTTTTTAAAACCTTTTCTTATGGATGACAAAATATCAAGGTCACACACTTTGAGGGACACTTTGTGTGATTTTTAGTTAAACCGCTTAAAAAAGGATGTTACTAATAATTTTGTGCTTTATTTTTTTTACATCTTCACTCTCATAAATAAAATTGATTAAGATCGATTTGTGAAATCAAATTAATAATGACTATTTTAGTAATTGTTTGGTGCCTTAGGTAGAAACATATATTTAGTATAATTTTTAATGAATTTATTTTGAATACATTTTAAGAATAAAAATTCATCACATGAAGTAATAGTGTTATATATATATATATATAATATGTTATTGTGTATTCTCTTATATAATAAGAGGGAATTTGCACTTAAGCAAGCTCCTCTCCGTCAACATGCCTGCTTAGGCAAAGGGGTAATTTCGGTATTTTTCAAAATATCTTGTTTCAAGTCTATTGTACTTTGTGGTTCGGACCATGTACCATCTTGTAATGAGACAAAATTATCATATCAATATTTAGTTTCTCTGCAACTTCTGTGAGTCTACTTTCCCCTTTTTTCTCCACGTGTCACACAGTTAGGCCTTTAAAGAGTTGATCATTGTTTTCTTTCTATCTACATGTATTTAACAATTTGATTAAACTATAAAGTTAGCTAATAATTTCAATTAGTTCTAGCAAAGTTAAAAAACAATAAAAAGTCCAAATTTGTCAACCAATTAATATGACATGTTTTAAATTTATAATTATAACATCTCCGTCGACGTGTGTTTCAAGGAGGACATTTTTTGAAATATTTTTTTAAAAAAAAAACTTGTTTAAAACAGTTGTAGCTATGAGTTTTAGCTCTAACTTCATATCTTTTAATTATAACTTTATTATTTTGAACGTTGATAATATTGTGTATATTTTCTAACTATTTTTGAGTAAAAAATTAACGATTGATGGAGAAAAGTACTTTAACTATGGATATCTCAATGGTCCTCTTCACATTAGATTTGCGCGATAAAAGAATGAGATGACCTCCTACATAAATATATATTATACTTTATTTTAAAATAAAATTTAAAAATTATTCAGTCAATATCATTTAAAATTTATCAATAATAATAATATTTATAGATATTTATTTTACACCTAATGAGATAATTTAATATAATTTAATTAATACCACTTAAAAATAAAGTTATGAACAAATATTGCCCTTTTCATGGTGTGTGTATATATATTAATTCAAATAAAATAATAGTTAAATATTACGTTAACAAAATATTAGGAAAAAAAAGTCATTCTTCAATAAACATTAAGATATTTGAATTACAAATATAAATATTTTAAGTTTGATAAAAATAAATGGGACTACATGATCTACATATATAAACTATAATAAGAAAATAATTATTAGAAAAGTGTTATTTGTTTGAATTTTTTTTTTAACACAAATTAGTCTCAAATAAATAGCTGAAACATCTCTATGATTGTTTGCCCGTGTACTCTTCTATAAAATAAAAACATCATCATCCAATTTCAACGATACATATTTATAAAGTTACTTTGCACTTTAATCAAATAAAGTTTTTACAATAAAATTTATCAATTCTTGATAAACAAGCAGGAACAACAAATATTAAAAGTTTAGAAAATAATTTGTATAACTAATAAAGTTGAGAAACTTGAATTTTTTCTGAAGAGAAATTAAGGAACATATTTTTTTCCAAAAATAAAAATTTTGTTTAAAGAATCTGATGAGAATAAGACACTATCACAAATTTAATTTACCCCTTCAGAGATTTTTAAGTAAAAAAAACAAATGCATTTAATAGCCTAATGTTGAAATTCAAACCTCCATTAAGTGCAAACTAATAAAGCCGAATACTTTTTCAAAAAAATTTATGTGTTCACTGCTGAACACAATACAAAAAGTAACAACCCACCAAACAAACAGTTAAAGTTGAAAAGGATAAAACAAATTTGAGTATTTCAAGACTATATTTTCTTGGCCAGGGACCAAAAAGCAAATATTGTACTACTACTCCCTCCATTTAAAAATTAAAAAATTATCAAAGAAAATGCCATTTTTTAAAATGGAGTAGAAGAAATAAATAAGAAAAATGAATTGAAACGGAAGGGAGGTAGTAGTAGATACATTATGGTAACATGGGTCGAAGCAGCACATTATACTTGTTTTCCTAATAATGATTGAAAATGAACTAATTTGGAAGGTACATTAAATATTCCTTTTGGCACAAGGTATGAAGTGTCTCACCCAAGCAAATTCGATGGAGAGATGTAATTAAAAGACTTACACAAGGAAATAGTAGTAACAAACTAATTTACGCAACTTGCTTCCAATACTATGTGATGAACCATATCCTGCAAGCAACAGAAAAGACTAGTAGCTTGTCATATAGATGTTAGGAAAAGCTTGAGTCCATCCGAAATGTTTAACTGTATTCCCCCTCTCAAGATGCCAATACTTTACTGCAAAGTTGGCGATAAATATAACTGTTGCTTCTCCAGATTCCTTGAGCCATGGGAAGCCCAAAATGCAGGAACGAAATGCCACGAGTGATTGCAGAAAGACAATACCCTTCATCCAAGGTGTACTACAACTCAATTCATCAGCGCCACAATTTCCAAGAGTCCTATGAAACACGTCGAAATCCAAAAGGCCCTGAGCTCTCCACAGCTTGTTTAATGCTAGGAAACCGATCAGCCCATGATGAATATGCTACACCAAATTTAGATAACATAAATAGAATAATTCTCAACCTTTTCAAAGCTACGGAAAAAGAGTGAAACATTGAAATATTATGCCTTTTTTTTCCCCCCTAAAATTCAAACATCTAAATAATAAAATGTGCATTAAAATTTAGATGTTTGGATTTGAATACACCTCTTATTTTTGAGATGTAACAAGATCTGAATATCTTTTCAACATTCAAGTATGTAAAACTCGTCTTCATTTTAAAATTAATGAATATAAAATTTAATAAAATACTAAATTAATTTAATACTAACCATATCAACAAAAATAACTAGACCTTATATGAAGGTTGATGATGGAGATGGCCTGCGGTGATGGTTGTGGGTGTCAATTAAGGATGATGGTGGGCATGGCTTGTAGCAAGCGGTGATGGTGGCTAGCAGTAGTAGTTAACGATGGTGGTACTTGTTGGTGGCAATTTATAATTGTGGTAGATAATAGTTATAGCTAATGGTGGTGGTGAATGGCGAAGGTGATGGACGATATATATTGATAGTTAATGATAGCAATTTATGGAACTGGTAATGGTGGTAGTGGTGATAATTGTAAATAGTACTCCCTCCGTTTCACAAAGAGTGACCTGGTTTGACTTGGCACGAAGTTTTAGAAAATAAAGAAGACTTTTGAATCTTGTGGTCCTAAATTAAAGTTATGTCAAATGTATTAAATTGCCCTTCAATCAGACTAAAAAGGAAAGGAGGTCAATTCTTTTTGAAACGGAGGGAGTAGCTAGCTGTGGTGTTGACTATGGGTGATTGGTTACATAGTGGTGGTGGACAAAGACGTATCCAGGATTTTTAGAGGATGACTGCACTTTCCACCATCATTTGGTCCGATTCCATAAAATTGTCATCACGAAAAAAGGTGTCATGCAATTTATAATTGGTCTTAACAAATTCTCATAATTAAAAGTGATCATTAATAGCATTATTATCCAAAAATATTTACTTCACAAATTAAGAAAAAAATACTGAAGGAAAAGATATAAGAAAGTCGTAAAATTGTTGCTTAAAACAGATACGGAGAGAGAAGTCCAGAGGATTTTTTTTTCTTTTTGATTTTTCAGGGACTTCTGAAATGGAAAGAATGAAGTAAAAATGGAAAGAATGAAGTAAAAATGAAAAGAAATAAATGACCAAAAACGATCAGTAAATCAGGAACCAAAAAGGAAGAGAAAAAAATTGAAACTTAAAGAATGAACCAAAAAGAAAAGAAAGAAATGACAAAAAGAGAAAAGGACTGGAAAAAAAAGAGAAACATAACAGAAAGTAGATGACAAAAAGAAGAAATAGCTAGTAACCAAAAAAAGGAGGGAAAAACAGAGAAAAAGAAAACACGGTTACAACAGCAAAGGTACCAAAAAAGAAAATAAAGAAAAGGAAAAAAAAAGAGAATCAGAAAATAAAGACTTAAAAAACAATATGGCCAGAAGGATTCGATCCCAAGACCTGGTATGCAATGGTGCACATGTCACCAACGGGCCAAGGTGCACTCTTGTGCCTGGGTTCCCACATTGGGTTCACATGAACCCGTGCCCCTCCGTGAAAATCTGCCCTTGGGTTGTGGATGGTGATAGTTGATAATGGTGAGCCGCCGTCAACATCATTAGCGATAAAAGTGAATGGAGTGGTGGTGAACTGACATCTTTGTAGAATCCTTGAATAGACAGGATTTAGACCCAAAATACAATCCGACTTGATGACCGAGATTTGATTTATTAACATTTAGACCTTCATGAAGTAAAGCAAATGACGCAAGAGAACTACGAACCTGAGGTAATTGTCTGAAAAAGATCTACTTCAGCTTTAGCATCATCAGATATCAAGTCCTGAGTGCAGCCAGAACAATAATTTGTCAACTGGAGTATCAAAAACCACAGCTAAAGATCATTTCTTTGGCATGTTTATTTTCTCATGTCCATTTTAAATGGGGGGGAAGGGGAGGGTGGGGAAGATCGGATGATGAGATTGCTTATGAGTCAATTCAGGCAACAACAGAACAGTTGAAGCATAAGCCAGTGAATTACCTGACCACACATCACAAAGCTTCGTCTAATGAGCTTTGACAGATTACCAATATCGCCACTAGTGAAGTCTGGATGATTTAGAAGAGCTTCCTCTGATGTCAACTCGAGTATAAGCGAACAGATGCTTGATGTCATCATGATAATAGATGCATCATCCATACCCTCTTGAATGCAAATATATAAATTTAAGCAACCTTTGGAAAGCAACCAAAAACCAACTCAAGTGAAAGATGGTTGAGACAGTATGTCTCAAGAGACAGAAGCCGGGCATCTACCACCTCTAGTGCAATTTGTTAGGATCAGTAATTTATAGATACATAAATGTGCTATATTCTTGGTGGTCACAAATAACTGAAAATTTAGTGATGACATGGAGGAACAGTCTGTTACTCAAGTGCGGGTCTTCTTTATTTTAACATAAATATATTTCAAATTGACAATAACACGCTCTGGAACTATTGGCAAATAAAGTCAGAAATTCACCCAGAAGATTATGAAGCCAGAATTTCGTTAAGGTTTCTCTGACATCCCTACAAAATAATTCATTATCACTGTTTATTTCTTAAAGTGCCAATTCTCTTTATCACACTAACAGGGGCTGGGAATAACGACATCATTATTATTAGCTCTTTACTTTTTAAATTGAAGGATTTGCTAATAGGTATTATTTTTGTTGAGTTGTTTATTAAGATATTCTATTTTGTTTGTGCATCATTTTGATATTATTCTGAAACTTTGCGCTTCACTTCTTTCTTTAAGCAAAGAATACCTCTGTTTCTTTTTCTGTTTCGTTTTCTCAAAAACAACGATTACACTTAGGATAACTCTTACTCACTCAAGGGATCCTCCAAGGTCGAAGATATAGTCCCACTAAGCAACTCATACCCCTCGTCCTCTTTCCTCTATAAAACACCACATTCTGGTCCCTTTACTCAATCCTTGCCATCGTCGTCCTTATCTAAAATCCCTCTACCCAGATCAGAATCTACAAATCCTCCCAGTAATGTTGAACACATGCATCACACGGAAACAGAAAAAAATGGAAAATAAATTTCAACAAGCTCTACCTCCCTTGCCTTTGATATTTACTTCTTGTGCTCACGTGCGATCAACAAAAAAGAGCTTCACAATCTCACATATTGGAGGGACAGCTGGATAGCTGAGATTTAAGACTTCGAAGCATCAGAAGTTCCTTTGATGGAAACAGCAATGAACCACCGCTAAACATAAACCTTTTCCTAGTTTGAGGAAGTAGGAGATTAGGAGTAAGGAACTATGATGCCTTACGGGCCTCTTTGATACTTTTATTTTCAGATACAACTGTCATTAGGTCCAGAGTCATCTATAGTTGTTAGATGGCAGAAGGAGAAGAAAAGATCTTCTTCTGGAGAGATCAAGGTTCCAGTTTTCTGCTCTAGCTCTTAAGAAAAGATCTTCTTCTAGAGAGATCAAGGTTCCACTTTTCTGCTCTAGCTCTTAAGACATTTATCTTTTGGTTACATTCTTTTATAAAAGCTAATTTAAGAATTTTTGTTTCCTATTTAAGACTTCCCCATGTCATCATTGTTCCTTTTTTAATTGAATAATTACTGGCTGACACTTTCGTTGATCTGGTAATGAGGGATACTGTACTTGTGTTTTGAAGTTCACGCAAACATTAGTGCTCTAGATAGTACATATTTTCATTGGTTTTGTTAAAAACAGATGTTGTGTCATCTATCTGTGATGCGAATTAGGATCCCCTAATGATTAATTTACTTCTTGGCAGTTGGCACACAATTTACCTTTTTCTGGACAAGAACACACCAATTAATTGGAAATCCAGCTTTCTAGTTGACTACAAAGCATAATCTTTCTACGCTTGAGCAGGGCTTTTCAGTCATTATTTGGTCATGACTGATAAAGAAATGAATCTTGGGCGTAACTCAACCCTAAAAGCTAGCTCAGAGGATTGTCCAAGTCTCCAAGACCATATAAGGAGAACAAGGACCCTAATGCCCGTCAATGTGGGACTCAATACCCCCTCCCCCACCCCGCAAGCCTAGGACTGGACATCCAGAGCGCAGACAATATAAAATGGGGGCTCAACCTCGAATAAAATAATGAATCGGGTTGGGCCTAGCTCTGATACCATGATAAAGAAATGAATATTGGACCTAACTCAACCCAAAAACTAGCTCATGAGGGAAGGATTGCCCAAGACCATATAAGAAGACCAAGGACCCTAATACCCACTGATGTCGGAATCAACAATGACTTGTGTGCCAAAAACCTGACCAAACTGTTGATTTGGACAAGCAAAACATACACCAATTAATTGTAAATCCAGCTTTCTAGTAAACTACAGAGCATAATCTTTCTACACCTGAGTAAGGCTTTTTATTACTTGGTCATGACTTTTGTCCCAAAGACCTAACCCAACTGTTGAATCAAATTAAAATGGTTATTTAGCTATGTTAATTTTAATATCACTTGTTTGGTTTAGTTTCATTTGGGAAAAACAAATCTGTACAGAAGTGAGAAGTGACTTCCTGATTAAAAAAAGAAGTGAACTATTATGTATTTAAAATTATGAGAAAAGAAAAAGAAAAGGTACTTTTAATTTTAGCAGTTCTCATTTATTCTGTTACCAAAATCTGGGAGATTAACTTGTTTAGATTGGTGTCCCTTGAAATGTGCCCTTAGAGTGGGTTGTTCCTTTATAAAAAGAAAAGAAGGAACTCAAAATTTCCCAACTGGACAAGCTGGTTAAGGTTTAATGGAATTTAGAGTTAGTGGTGCATGTTATGGTAAAATAAATTGAGGCTCTCAGGCACTAATTTCGAGGTGGTCAGCTAGGTTCCCCTTTTGGACCTCTAACTACCTTTCTCTGGTGGTATTCAACTGCTGGAGTTTCTCAATCCTCTTTTCTTATTCTTTTTTAAGCCTTCTATCAATCATGGATAATTGTATTTATTTTAGATCTGGGGGGAAGTCCTTTGACATAACTGAGTCATTGTCTTTAAGAGAGATATGGTATGAATGGATTGAGAGCTCTAGGCTTTACATCAGAAGAATGACGCTAAGCAATGAGTCTCTATTCTGGTTGTCACGGAGACTTAGAAAGGAATCTAACTTCAAGGGCTGGGTTTACAAGCCATGGAGAAGCAGAGACAAGGCTACGTCTTTGTTCTGCTCCATGAAATTCAACAAATTTGGTTGTTTTATTTCAGTTATTGCGGTTACAGGGGCCTCCAGAGCAGTTATTATAGTGCCAGAGAATGCTTTTAATGAGGGTTGGTTACCCTTGGTTTCAAAACTGGAAAGCTTCATTAATAGGGGGACCTCCTTTTCTGCCTTTCTATCTATACTTCTCATCCATAGGAGCAAGTTATGGAGCAATTATGAGCTTATTGGAAAATGGAAATATTGAGCATAAAAAAATATATAGAGAATGAGCTATTATGTGTAAGCAATGGAAATTCAATAATTAAATGCCAAAGGGACGAGAAAACAGGCTGGTTAGAGAAGAAAGGACTTTGAAGAAGCCCTGAACAAATCCTGATGGTCTTAGGAGGAGAATGTAGGGGAGAGAGAGGAGGTATCCATGGGAACAGGATCATCACACACACACTGAGAATCTTCTGAGGAGGAGGTGTTGTTTGCAACAAATCTAAAAGTGATAAAAAATAAATTGTAATCACAAATAAAATATGAACATAGTTTTATTAATAAATACTAAAAGGGTACAAATATGTTCCTCCTGATTCTTCTCTCTCTTAAGATTTCTCCATGATTTGAAGGTCATTAGAGGCGTATTTCTCAAACTAGGATGATTTGGACTTGATCTCCATGAAAGGATTTGTGGATCTTCTTAAATGATTTGATTATCAAAAAGACTTTTGCATATCTTCATCTCTTTATGAATATCCCAAGAGTTGACGAGATATTCGAGAATCTCTTAAAGGGAATATAATACCCATCATATAGGCATAAGCTAGGGTTAAGGATAGAGTAGTGTCCAAGTATTATAACTGGAATCGAATGCATCTTGTAAAGTCCCAACTAGAATTGAACACCTCTTGTAGAGTCCCACAAAATTTCAATGTCTACAAATGCTCCCTACTTCAAAGTTTGTCCGAGTGTAGACTTGATGAAACTCATAGACGAGACTTAAAATACCCATAAAAATGGAGCTTCCACCTTGCAGTTTTGTGGTTTCAGATATGCATATTTGATTTGTGAGAGAAGAGATGAAGGGCAGATTTGATCCCATTAGAAAATTTCTTGAATCTAAACAAATTAAAATTCTATTTATGTTGGCACTCAAAACATATTTGGAACTATGTGCCTATTTGTGCATATAATGCAAATATAACATACTTGCAACTTTGTGTTATGTCAAAGAGACCCTTTTCTCGCTTTTAACAAATTCAACATGAAAGTACATTGGTTTCAAATCATATTAAGCAGCAGTAAGTCATTAACTGACTTCAAGCAGCATCTTAACATTTCCAATTTTGAGAGACTTTGAGCATTCTTATATCTAATCTATAATTAGCGCAGGATGTACTCAGCTAGGACAGGGCCATTTAAAGGTTAACACCTCTTCGCTAAAAGCTGATGGGTATCAATTGCTCATCTTTTTGGATGATGCTACAGATAGGAAATATGAAAGAATAGAAACCAAGAAATTTCAACAGTTGAAATAAGGAGATCAGACTCGGCAAGTGCAAAAATCTGAGTTAGAGATATTACCCGCCCAATGTGACAATGCTACTAAAAGTCTGATAAAACTGGGATCATCTGAGGGAAATTTAATTTGTTCCTGCTGTTCATGAGAAGGCATGATTGTCGGTAACATCATACAAATATAACTAACTCATCAATTAAGGTACTGCAGCACAGCATGAAAACTACCTTAAGAAGAAGATTCAAAATTGTATCGCAAGCCAAGAATATAGAACCGTTATCCTCAGATGTAAAATTGTTTTGGTCAATCAAAGCAATGAGGTAACCAACAACCTGCAAATTAAATACATTCCCTCGGAAAATCAAGAGACGAAAAGGGGACATATGAATGGCTTGCCAGCTATCATACAAAATATTGGTTCATAGAGACTGAATATGCTTGTATTGATTTCAGAAATTAGAACGAAAGTGAGACTCACTTCTCTAAATGCACCTGAGGAAGCTAAAATTTTACATCCTCCAATCTTGAGAGTTATTTGACACAGCATTGGTAGCAAAAAACAGATGGAATAAAAAGGACTGCCATTTGAAACCATGTCAGAAGTTCCATGTCAGCTGCATTTTCAAGAGATTGAGAGAAATATTTGCGCTTGGAAAAACAGTAACAGAAACGCCAAACCTCAATTCATCTTCCCCTTCAATTGAAAGCATATAAGCTAGGAGTTCTATGACCTTATCTTTACATGCATCTGGTGCTTCTGCAAGATAGCTGAAAGAACAAAAGACATTCACTACTTAATAAAAAATTTCCCTTATGGAATCAAATCTATTAGATTAGGAATATGAATCTATAATACTTCTTGATGATTCTTTTGTTATGCAGAACCGCAGTACGGGACAGAAGAATGGCGCGGGATATACAAGGCCTCTACTACCTTACCTCTCCTAATTCCTTCACAACATGTCCAGTTACAGATCCTCCCTATCCTCCAGACTTAATTCACAAGCGTTTGGGAAATCCCAATTTATTCATGCTACAGAAGATGGTGTCGAGTTTGTCTAGTCTTATCCAGATTATATTATGAGTCGTGTCAACTTGGGAAACACACTCGCACTACCTTTCCACGCAGTGTTGCGAGTCGTGCAAAGTCTATTTTTTCATTAACTCATTGTGATATATGAGGTCCTTGTAGAGTCAATTCAACCTTAGGATTTCATTATAGGAAAAGGGTCAAACATACCCCTGTACTATCAAAAAATAGTTTAAATATACCCCTAGCTATACTTTCAGTTTAAATATACCCCTTATGTTATACTTTTGGTCCAAATATACCCCTCCCATTATATATTGGCACAAATTTAGCCTTCATTTTGACATAGAACATGTAAAGCCTAGAATCAAATGACCTACCCCCAATTTTAAATACACGATTTCTTTAGAAATTCACCCCTTTAACCCGACCCATTTTTTCATCTTCTTCTCCTCTTTTGTGGTCGGAAAAATGGTATGTCCAGCGATCCTCCATCTTCTCTTTCTCAAATGCCAGCCGTGATACACCAAGAATTGTAGTTTAAATGAGATCATGTTGCCAATTGAGTGAAAAACCTAGACTCTGGATATTGTTTCGATTTCAGAAATCCCAGTTGTGAAACACTTGCTGTGACGGACTGAAACAATGCCATAGCTAATAACTGTGGGTTTAATCATCTGTTTGGCTTGGTGTCTTACATGTATATTAGCATCTCATATTTTTTAGATTTTTATTTGCTACTAGTTCATTGTGCAGTAGTGGGAAAATTGGAGATGTCCGCTTATTTTTTTGGCTACAATCCCAATTATTCATTTTTGGAGTTGATGCTAGATCAAGTTTCAGCAACTTGACAGCCATGTATAGGACAGTTTCGAGTTGATGTTACAAGCTAGTTTACTATTTCAAAGAACAAAGAAACCCTCTACTTGCTGTCGTTTAACCAACCCAGCATGTGGCACTGTAATGCCTACCAAAGAATCACAATCAGAAATGAATAATGAAAAATAGGCATTCTTAAAGAAAAATCAGTTAACAATTTTCAAATGAAAGTGGTATTTGAAAAATGTCACAGGCAAAAGTGACTTCAGCAAAACAAGCTTGCTTGGCTGATTTTCTGGTGATTATTGTCGGACATACCATTTTTCCGGCTACAAAAGAGAAGATGAAAGGAAAGAATAGAAAATGGGTAGGGTCGGATTAAACGGGTGTGTTTCTAAAGGAATCAATTATTTAAAATTGGGGTTTGGTAATTGATTCTGACCTTGACTTGTATCCCTCCATCAAAATTTAGGGCAAATTTGTGCCAACATATAGTGGGAGGGGTATATTTGGATCAGCTTCATAGCATTACAAGGTCAAAACAAGTCTGTCATAATAACTCCGGAGTCCACACCCAAAGGAGGCTGGGGGAATATAGCTCACAAGATTGCTGGGTTCATTTATGAGCCAATCAAAACACAGGGGACAGCAGTGAAGGACAGAAAACAGCTTCACAAGTCTTACAAAGAAGCCCTCTTCCAAGATAGATGGATGACGGAGGCAACAGAGAAGGCCGAAATACAGAGTACAGCGAACAAAGTAAGAATCACAGGTGGTGAATCACAACCAGTTAATGATCTCTTGAATAAGTGCATCGTAGGAAAATTTCAATGCCAAGCAGACGAAACCCCCAGTTTGAACGATGTAAGAAGATGGGCTTGTAATTCGTGGAAGTTGGCGATACAAGTCAAAGTGTATGCCATGAATGATGGGTATTTCATGTTTGAATTGCCATCCAAAGTGGCAGCAGAGCATGTATTAATAGGTCAATGGATCTGGAGGAAGATGAAGTTGGGGCTCGAATGGTGGAAACCAACGACAGGCTGCTGGCCGGCAGAGATAAGGAGAGATTGGGTAAGGATTAGGTTCCTGGGTTTACCTATTAATTTGTGGTCACAAAAAGTCTTCAAGGAGATCGGTGACATATGTGGAGGCTTTATCGAGACGGAGGAGGAGACTTCTCTCAAGAATCACCTTCATTGGGCCAGTATCAAAGTACGAAGTGATCGTGAGAGGATTCCCAGAGAAGTAGAAGTAACCTGCGATGGCTTCACTTACACCATTCCGGTGTGGTGCGAAGCTCCAATCACAGTAAGATTATCGGAGGAGAGGAGAGAAGAGAAAGGCAAATACCCAGGATTAGCTTTTGCAGAAGATAAAGGAGGCACAACCGGCGAAAAAGGTGGATGGGCACGTGGGGACTTCAAGTGAGGGGTCCCGCATGCAAGTGAGTCTGAGATTTAAAGGAGGGGAATATAATGTGTATAGCAGGAAAAAACTAGGTCCAAAGGAATTTTTGGGCCCAAAAATTTTTGGACCCCAATTGCTGTGGAAAATTCCAGAGCCCAAACATCAATAACCCATCCTGTAGATATAATAAATATCGAGATATCAGCAAACAAAGCAAAGGAAAACAAATTTCAACGCCAGATCACGCAATGGAATAGAGACCGAGGGGAACTGGAAGTTGCGAGACAGAGTGTGGAGATGGCAGTCACGGATAGAGAAGAATTGGGGGAGAAGAGTATAACGGTAATGGTACAACCACTGGAGGAGGAGAATTTAGACGGAGGTACAGAGGAAGCTATTCCATTGGGTATCCAATTTCCAGAAGAAGACATGAGCACTTCGGACTGGATACAACAAAATATAATCAAACTAAGCCCGGAATTCAGGGTTAATTTCAAAGGGTGTGAGGAAAAGGTGAAGGAGTTGTTGATGAAGATCGATAGAAATAAACAAGGAAACAGGGGGGACAAAGCAAACAAACAACAGGCAAGAGGAAAGGGTTATTAGAACTAAAAAGACAGCAATTGGATTCTAAGTTCTATAGCAATGGTACTAGAAGTAAAGAGGGGGGGGGGGGTTGGCCATTATGAATCAATGAATTTAAACATTGTGTCATGGAATGTGAGGGGGCTGAATTGTGGGAGGAAAATGAGTATTACAGATGTGGTATGTTTTCAAGAGACAAACATGGAGGGGGAGATTGCTAATAAAGTTAAGGAAATCTGGGGTAGTAGGTGGGCAGATTACGTGCAACTCAAAGCTAGTGGGACAAGGGGAGGCATAGTAATTATGTGGGATAAAAGAAGATGGGATGGGGAAGTGAGTAGTGTGGGTGCATATTCAGTTTCTGTTTGTTTCTCTGGGAAGAATCTGGATTTTAAATGGCATCTAACAGGTGTCTACGCCCCGAATGATAGAGCAGAAAGAGAAGAAACTTGGTGGGAGCTAGGGGCAGCAAGAGGTCTATTCACGCTCCCTTGGGTCCTATGTGGGGATTTCAACACTCTGAGGTATCCTTCTGAGAAGTACAACTGTAACAGAATCAACAGGGCAATGAAAGAGCTATCAGAGTTCATTGAAGACATGGAATTAATGGACTTAGATTTAGCAGGGGGAGAGTTCACTTGGAGAAGAGGCGACAGACACTCCACAGCATGGGACTCAAACTTCAGGAACATTAAACAATCTTTCTTACAAAGAATGGTCTCAGATCACTCCCCATTATTGCTACAATGTGGAGAATGGGGGACAACCACATCATATTTCAAGTTCGAAAATTGGTGGTTGACTACTGATGGATTTAATGATAGAGTTAAGACCTGGTGGGAGTCTTTTTGTTTCCATGGAAAACCAGACTTTGTACTGGTAGCAAAGCTAAGGGCCTTGAAAGCTAAGTTGAAAGAGTGGAGCAAGACCAATCAAGGCAATCTGAGTCAACAGAAGCAATTGGTACTAAACCAGTTAGCAGAATTTGAAATGATATAGGACCAGAGAATTTTGGAGGAAGAGGAGATAGCTTCCAAATTGGCTCTTACAGCTGAGTTTGAGGAGATAGCTAAAAAAGAGGAAACAACATGGATCTAGGCAGTTTGGCTTAAACAGGGGGATAGGAATAAAAGCATCTTCCACAAAACAACAAATGGACATAGAATAGTCAACACTATTGATAAGATTAAAGTCAGAGATGAGCTATTGACTGAGCCTGCTGAGATACAAAAGGAGATCACAGAGTACTATGAGAAGTTATATGCTGAAACTGAGGACTGGAGATCAGACTTAGAAATGATAGGGTGCCCTACGATTGATGAGGATGACAATAACCAACTGATGGCCCCTTTTGAAGCACAGGAAATCCTAGAAGGCATCAAGGCATGTGCCGGGGATAAGGCCCCTGGCCCAGATGGTTTCTCCATGGCCTTCTTTAGCCAGTGTTGGGAAGTCATCAAAAAAGAAGTGGTGGCAGCAGTTCAAAACTTCCATGAGGAAGGGGTATTTGAGAAGAGTATAAATGCTACTTTTGTGACCTTGATACCCAAGATGACGGGGGCTGTGGAACTAAATGACTTCAGACCAATAAGTCTAGTAGGAGTGTACAAGATAATTGCAAAACTGTTGGCCGAAAGACTGAAAAAAGTGATACATAAGCTAGTGGATAGACAACAAATGGCTTTCATCAAGAATAGGCAGATCATGGATGCAGTATTGATAGCCAATGAAAGTGTAGATTCCAGGGAGAGAGACAAGCAACCAGGGATCCTATGTAAACTGGATATCCAGAAGGCATCTGATCATTTGAATTGGAACTTTTTGATGAATCTGTTACAAAGGATGGGATTTGGACCAAAATGGCTAAAATGGATTAGACAGTGCATAAGCTCAGTGAAATTCTCTATTCTGATCAACAGAAGCCCATGTGGCTTCTTCTCATCATACAGAGGTCGGAGACAAGGGGACCCCTTATCCCCTTTTCTCTTTATCTTGGCCATGGAAGGACTGAACAACCTATTTCAGACAACAAAAGTAAAGGGCTGGATCAGAGGTTTCCAAGTGGGAAATAATACAAGAAATAACCTAGAGATTACTC
>JAJOOS010016125.1:0-36020 GCA_029582725.1 Solanum chiquidenum
AGTTAATTTTCTCATCTTGATAACAACTGAAATTGACTTTTGTTTATTGATTACTTACTGAATTCTCACAATTTGTTTCACAAAATCCCCCCCTTTTTATTACTTGTTTCTGGAAGTACTTTGGCTAATTGAATATAATTGTTGGTTAAAAGTAAAGTCTAAACTGTTTTCCTCGTGGGATCGACCCCAACCTACAAGTTGGGTTCTTTTACTTGATAACGATCGCTTATACTTCTTTATGGAGGTGTAATTTTAGCGTATCACAGCTCTTTCGATTCTGGGAAGAATCTTTCCAGGAAAGCTTCCTTCAACTCATTCCAAGTTTTGATGGAGTCAACTGGCATCTCATTCAACCAGTTAGTCGCCTCTCCAGTAAGAGACAATGGAAACAACCGCAATCTCATTGTTGTTTGGTTGACCCTAGGAATCTCTTGTGACTTACAGATAGCCACAAAATTCATCAAGTGTTGATTAGCATCATCACCAGTTGCACATCTGAACATACCTTTCAGGTTTAGCAATTGGATCATGGTGCTGGTGATTGTGAACTTAACACCTGGAGGTAGTGCAGGTAACACTATCGCTCCAGTGACTCCAACTCCATCCAAATCTGCATCATCTTCATCATACATCATGTGCGTTGGGTGCTGAGCTCTACCCCATGGAGCTATTGGTTGGCGCTGGGGAGGGATCAATCCATCCACTCCTCTATTCTCATCTACCACCCTAGGTTGGTTGTTACCGTCGTTCTGCTAAACACCTCTTGCAACGGCTTCGACTTCTAGTCCCTACCTTTATCTTTGTGCCTCCAGTTCTTGTGCATTCACCATTTTTTGAAGAGTCTTTTCGAGTTCTGAGTTGTAAGGGATCAATGGAGCTCCTTTACTCCTGGTACTTGGCATACACAGTAGTACTCACCTGAAAGAGACACAAACACAGAACAAAACGTAAAATTAGGAAATATAACTACAAATCGAATAAAAGCTAGTAAAACACTTCTGAATTAAAATTCCCCGGCAGCGGCGCCAAAATTTGATACGTCCAAATTTACACTCCAAATAAGAAGTGTAAATGGTCGTTGTCAATTTCCAGAACTCAACTAGAGTTGAGGTCGATCCCACAGAGAATTTCTTTACAGAAAAAATTTCACTGTCGCATTTACTCAACTGTCGTTGTTATTTCCTAAACAAATAACACGAAAAGTAAACTAGGTTTGATTTAAATGTATTTTACCACCAACACTTGCAATCAAAACTTAGATACACAGTTCACAGACAATATTGTTGTAAATTGATTCAGTTAATTTAAAGAAACCAGGTTTTGTGTTCACTATGACATCAATTATAATGCTATCCCATAATTTGAGTGTAAGGTCAATCACTCTTTACAAAACCTTTGCGAGTTGAATTAATCAAATGTTTCTCAGCCTAATCAGATAATATTCACTCTAATTCTCCCGAACTTAAAGTGTTATCAATATTGGACTTCGTTTAATTTGATATGGTGTTAAAGATCTCTTTTCTCGAACTCCAACCTTAACTCCAATTCATTAACTTAGTTTAGCTTTTTCCTAACCGATGCTTTTCTCTCGAGAAAACATCAGATACAAGTCAGTCTAAAGAGTGCACTCAATAGACTAAAATGATAATGAAAGTTGTAAACTACAGGTTGCAAACAAAGACTACCTTTTACTCATTTTATGGAATCACAACTAGGATATTGTCATAGATCCCACACACCCAGTCGAGGTATTAGCCACTCATGTTTTCACGTAAAGAATCAGTACTAAAAAATGAGAATATGTTAAGAAATACTTACGAATATTATTGGTAAATCAACAGCCACTTGATAATCTGATAATCGAAATCCAAACTTCAAACTGATAAAAATAATCCGAATCCAAAATCTAAAGCTAAAAGTACTACTTAGTTCCTCCTTGTAAAACGTAAGATAATGAATAAAAATCTTAAAAAATGACCTAAAGTAGTTCAAAAATAGAATGTTAAAACTGAGTCCTAATCGAATTAGGACTGAATTGTCGGGCATTTTCACGGCTACTACCACGATCCGTCAAGGGCTTCATGGTCCGTGAAGCCTTCCGTGGTCTTCCCTTGGAATTCCCAAAGGTTGGGTCTTCAATGATACCTACTGGAACAGGGACTACGAACTACACAACGGTTCGTAGTGAGGACCACGGCCCGTGATGGTGTCTTTGGTCTTCATTTGGATTCCAACATTCTTCCAACTCTTCCTTGCTTTCACACTGGTTTAACTCCACGGTAGGTACCATGGTCCGTGATAAGAGCTACGGCCAGTGGAACCATTTATGGTTGTCACTTGGTTATTACTCCTTTTCATCTTCTCAAAGCCTGCACTGCTTCACTTTCACGATCTCAACCACAAACCGTAATGTAGGTCATGGTTCATGTAGTTGACCGTGAACTTTACTTCAATCATCATCATTTTGCAGCTTCTTTTCCATTTTCTATACCAACCAGATTTTTGCCTACACATTCAACAAACCTATCAAATAGTACAAAATTTCACTTAATTCCAGAGTTAGTTCAAGTTCTTAAGCGTCAAATGTGCCACAATTTAACGGCACATCAATGAGGAAGCTAACTACTTGGGGAACCAAGGAGGTTTCTAGAATTATAACTCTAGAAATCAGGGTTACAATTATGGAAACGCATGTCAGAACTATGCTAGGGATGGTCAATATGACAGGCCAGCAATTAGAGATCGGGGAAACTGGCAGAACATAGATGGGTATACGAATGATCGCAGTGGTGTTTATGTGCCCCCATGTAATATAGACCAGGCAAATGGTAGTTCCAGCGGGTCTAAGCTAGAAGACATGATGGCTAAGGCACTCTAGAAAGTTGAATCAACTGATGCAGGGGTGAAATAAATGAGAGGTGATTTCTCGAGCATGAGTCAGTTGGTGGACTCTCACACCACCTCCATTAAACAAATTGAGCAACAGTTGGGCAACTCTCAGCCTCACTAAATTAGAGGAAAAATGGGTCACTACCAAGTGACACTATTCAAAATCCTAAGAAGGACAGGCACTGCATGGCCATCGCCACCAGGAGTGGTAAAGTTCTTACTGACCCTATTTCTGTAGGTACCAAACATGAACAGGTCTTGGAGCAAGCTGGCAAAGAGGAGGATGAAGCTGAACAGGTAGATGATTTGGAGGATCCTCAGCTTAAAGCACAACCTGCAAGAGGAAAAGAGAAGGAGGTCGAGGAAAACCTGTCTTTACAGCAGATTCCCAGACCACCTCCTCATTTCCCTCAAAGGCTCCAAAAGAAATCTGAAGATGGGAAGTTTACAAAGTTCATCACCATGTTGAAGCAACTTTCAGTAAATATACCACTAGTGGAAGCCCTGGAATAGATGCCAGGATATGCCAAGTTCATGAAGGACTTGGTTACAAAGAAAAGAGTTGTAAGTCTTGATTTCACTAACGATGTTCATTATTGCAGTGCCATTTCTACCATATCTCTGGTTCAGAAGAAGGAAGATCCAAGTGCATTCACTATCCCATGCACCATTGGGTCAATTAAATTTGCAAAAGCTTTGTGTGATCTAGGAGCCAGCATCAACTTGATGCCATTAGCCATCTACAAGAAATTGGGATTGGGAGTTCCAAGACCCACAACAATGAGGTTGATGATGGCTGATAGGTCAGTTAAGTGGCCAGTGGGAGTCCTATGTGATGTACTTGTAAAGGTGGAGACCTTCATCATTCTAGTTGATTTCGTGATCTTGGATTGCGAAGCAGACTTTGAGGTTCCCATCATTTTGGAAAGACCCTTTTTTGCCACAAGAAGAGCTTTAGTGGATGTTGAAAGAGGAGAGTTGAAGTTCAGACTCAATAAGGATGAGGTAAAGTTCAATATTTACAAGTCAATGAAGCAACCCAATGATATGAATGTGGTATATGCAATAGAGGTGGTTGTTGATGAGTACATGAGGGTACCCATAGAAGAGAGGATGGCTGTTGAATACTTAGCTGCAATGCTGATAAACTTTGATGCTGACCTCTGGTCTGACTATATAGAGACCGTGAATGCTTTGCAGGGTATGGGAGCACACTCGTATGCTCCAAAGAATTTGGACCTGGACTTGAAAAATAGGCCAAGCCCTCCAGCAAAACCATCCATCGAGAAGCCACCGGTGCTGGAACTGAAACAGTTACCCAGTCACGTCAGGTATGTATTTTTGGGTACTAATAACACTTTATATGTGATCTTGGCTGCAGATTTAAATGAAGAGCAGGTGCAGGAGGTGATCAAGATGTTGAGAAGGTACAAAAGGGCAATTGGGTGGACCATTAATATAATTAGAATACCTCCTGGTATATGCACCCACAAGATTCAGCTTGAGGAGGATGCAACCCAGGCATTGAACACTAGCGTAGGCTAAACCCACCTATGCAAGAGGTGGTCAAGAAAGAGATAATCAAGTGGTTAGATCCTGGGGTGGTCTATCCCATTTCTGATAGTTACTAGGTCAGTCCAGTGCAATGTGTGCCCAAAAAGGGCGGTATGACTGTGGTGGCAAATGCCAAAAATGAATTAGTCCCACAAAGACCAGTCACTGGATGGCGAGTATGTATGGACTACAGGAAGCTCAACAAGTGGACTTTGAGGGATCATTTCCCCATGCCTTTTATGGACCAGATGTTTGATAGGTTGGTAGGTAAAGGGTGGTATTGTTTCTTAGATGGATACTCTGGCTACAACCAGTTATCAATTGCTCCTGAAGATCAGGAAAAGACCACCTTCACATGTCCTTATGGCACCTTTGTGTTTAAATGCATGCCATTTGGACTGTGTAATGCACCAGCAACATTTCAAAGGTGCATGATGTCCATTTTCTCAGATATGGTTGAGGACACTCTAGAGGTATTTATGGATGACTTCTCTGTAGTAGGTGATACTTTTGATGACTGTTTGTTGAATCTTACCACGGCTCTACAGAGATATGAGGAGGCCAATCTAGTGTTAAATTAGGAGAAATGTCATTTCATGGTAAATGAGGGCATAGTCCTTGGTTAGAAAGTGTCGCAGAAAGAAATTGAGCTCGACAAGGCCAAAATTGAGGTTATTGAAAAGTTACCTCCACCTATCTGTGTGAAGGGTGTTAGAAGATTTCTAGGCCACGCCGGGTTCTATAGGTGTTTCATCAAGGAGTTCTCCAAAATTGCACACCCCATGTGCAAGGTTTTGGAGAAGAAGGTGAAATTTGTCTTTGATGAGGCATGTCTCAAAGCATTTAAGTGCCTAAAGGAAAAGTTGATTTCAGCATCAGTGATCATTGGCCCAGACTGGGCGGAGCCATTTGAGGTAATATGCAATGCCAGTGGGACTACATTAGGAGTTGTGTTGGGGCAAAAGCGCAACAAGATGCTTCATCCTATTTACTATGCTAGTAAGTCGCTAAATGGGGCACATCGAAACTACACAGTCACTGAGCAGGAACTATTAGCGGTGGTCTATGCGTTTGAAAAGTTCTGAGCGTACTTTCTGGGCACTAATGTGATAATTCATACAGATCATGTTGCCCTAACATACCTCATGGCAAAGAAAGATGTCAAGCCTAGGCTGATCCGATGGGTGCTACTTCTCCAAGAGTTTGACTTTGAAGTGAAGGATATGAGAGGATGTGAGAACCAGGTAGCTGATCACATGTCTAGGTTAGAGGCGACAAAGAAGGAAGAGAGTGATCTTGAAATAGATAATACATTCCCAGATAAGCAGGTATTAGCTTCAACTCTTGACCTTATTCCTTGGTTTGCTGATTATGCTAATTTTGTTATTAGTGATGTAATGCCTGAAGGACTAACATTTCAACAAACAAAGAGGTTCATGCATGATGTAGGTAAGTATTTCTAGGACGAACCATATTTGTACAGGATTTGCGCTGATAACATCATCAGGCGGTGCATTCTTGAAGTTGAGATGCTGCACATTTTGGAGTCTTGTCACTCATCTCCAGTAGGTGGTCATCATGGCGGTGCTCGGAAAGTCCACAAGATACTTCAATGTGGGTACTATTAGCCCATAATTCATCAAGATACAGTGGATATAGTGAGGAGTTGTGACGTGTGCCAGCGGCAATGAGCCATCTCTCGGTGCCACGAGCTACCCATGACACCTATCTTAGAGGTGGAGTTGTTTGATATGTGGGGCATCGATTTCATGGGCCTATTTGTAAGTTCCTGTGGGCAGAAGTATATACTGGTCGCAGTGGAATATGTATCCAAATGGGTTGAAGCCATTGTATTACCTGAGAATCATGGCAAGAGTGTTGATGGGTTCCTAAAAAGGAACATATTTTCAAGGTTTGGAACACCTAGAGTCATTATCAGTGACGATGGTTATCACTTCTACAAAAAGGTGTTCAGTGCGCTTCTGACCAAGTATGGGGTAAAACAACACAAGGTTGCAACACCTTATCACCTACAGACCATTGGCCAAGTAGAGGTTTCCAACAGATTGGGCAAGGAAGTTAGATGATGCTTTATGGGCATATCAGAAAGCTTTCAAGATGCCTATTGGTATGTCTCCATACCAATTGGAGTTTGGAAAGGCATGTCATTTGCCGGTTGAGCTTGAGTATAGAGCACTCTGGGAGTTGAAGAAGTTAAACCTAAGTTGGAGCGAAACTGTAAACTTAAGGCTGGATCAGATCAATGAGATGGATGAGTTCCATCTGAGAGCCTATGAGAGGTCAGCACTGTATAAGGAGAGGATGAAGCTATATCATGACAATCATATCGAGAAAAGAAGCTTCACTACTGGTGACTTGGTGTTGCTTTTCAACTCTAGACTTCGTCTGTTTCTAGGAAATTTGAGATCTAAATGGTCTGGACCTTTTAAGGTCACACATGTGTTTCAATCTGGTGCTATTGAGCTGGAAAATGATAAGGACGAGAGGTTCATAGCTAATGGCCAGCGAATCAAGGCATAGTTGGGTGTTCCTGAGGATGTGAAGATTGTAGAGGAATGTAAACTTGATGAAGTCTGAGTAATCAAGTGACCTGCGTCGCGCCACGACGTTAAATTGTGTGCTTTTTGGGAGGCAACCCAAGATGTAATTGTACTAGGTATTTTCCCTTTTTCCTTATTTTTCTTTGTTTTTATAGAGTCACTGTGTGTTCATGTGTGCAGGAGAGATTAGGGGAAAAATTGCAGAAACTTCACGGACACTTTCACGGACCATGGTGACCTTCACGAGCACTTTCACGGTCCTTCAACTTGAGGACCAACCTAAGGAAGCTACTGGAAATTGCATGAAAAAGGTTCACGGTATGTTATATCTTGTACGGACCGTCTAGCCTCTCGTGAACCTCAGGTATGAATGCCAAGCTTCTAAGTCACGGTCACGGACAGGTTCACGGATCGTGATGCCCTTCACGGGTAGCTTCACGGTCCGTTGTCTTCCGCAGTCAAGTGTTTGACCCAAGTCAGGGTCACGGACGGTCTCACGGACCGTGAGTGTAGTTCTTTCCTATTTTCGTTCCCCTTTAACGGTTCCTAAAGAATCAAAGAAAATTCCATCTTTCAGAATTCAAAAATCCCTCTATGATTCGAAACCCTTGTTCGGGTATCAAAGTTTGAGGCTCTAATCTATGCTCCCTCGTGTTAAAAGGCAAAAGTTGGAATCAGTTTTAAAGTAAGTTCTTCTTTTCACCGATTCATAAGTTTGATCTTATCGTTAGGCGAGTTAGGAGTACTTATAGTGCTCGAATTAAGCATAATCAGGTGATGAATGCAATTTATTGATGAGTACTTGTTGTGCCTTAAGTTGAATTGGGTGTTTTAATTGATCTTGTGTGTGGGTTTAAAGCAGGGGAGTCAAATTTGTTGATTGCTTTAGGTTGTGAAGTTTAGGTTAGTGAATTTACTTGATTTAGAAGTAGGTCACTACTTAAGTTATAAGAAGGTTGTGAATTTGTGTAAAAAGGGTGGTTAAGTGCTTAAATTCGTTGTTGGGAAGAAGGTGACTGACATATTGTCCAAAGTGTAAGACCACGACAAGCTTTACGGACCGTGGAGGAGACCACGGACTGTGAAACTTGTCGTGGACCACACTTGCAGTCGATCCATCCCTCAGCTAAAGTTCACGGGCAGTTTCACGGACCGTAGTGCACTCCACGGGCCATGAAACCGTCCGTGAATATCCCTTGGAAATTTGGTGGCTCCTTCTGTGCATTGATTCTGCCTTAAACTCACGAGAGGTTTCACAAATCGTGGTACATACCACGGCCCGTACAAGCTTCAGTAAGGTCTACTTTAGTTGTAAATTTTGATTTTTCTGTACTTCAGTTTTTTATTCGTTTTTTTATTCCGTGGCCCTTCTCGTTGATAGATTGGATGACGGTATTCTTAAGGCAAGGCCTCATGATGATATTGTACAGGGGAAGTCTGAGTACCCGATAGTGTGGTGTTTTATTAATTTTTGTACTAAGTGGTGTTTTGTTTCTCAGGTACAATGGGACCAGAAGAAAGAACACAAACAAACATGCCCCCCTCACTGAGTCTCAATCAGAAGGTCACAATGACTCTGAGTCTAGTAGTTTTGAGGTTCAGATGAATGTCACACCTGCAGATCACTCACCTCGGGCTACTAGAGCACTGACAAAGCGAGCTATTCTCCAGAAAACTCCTCCCCAGTCTGAAGAGGAAGGTAGTAGTCCTAGTAGGGGTGAAGAATCAGGTAGTTAATCTGATGCTGGTTCAGGCAGCCCGTCTGCTGATGATTTGGGGGTCAGTGCAGAATATGAAAGCAGTTCTCAGGACGATACAAACACCTCTCCACTTGTGGCGAATACAGAAGTTGAACCTCGAGTGCGAGAGGAAGCGGCTACTATAGAGGATAATGAAGAAATCACCGATAATGATACTATGGTGATGTATGTGAACGCCTATGAACCTAATCCTGCACTAAGACCACAGCTGATTGCCTATTACCGTTCCATGTGGACTGTGAACCGATCCAAAGAATTTTTCAACAATGGGATTGTGAACAAGACTAGTGGCTTCAAGAATCGAGCAATCGTGTCTGAGACTAGGGTGGTAGTAGCTGATATCAAAGCATTCTCGGACATCTATCGGATATTTCAGCTCCATCAGTTCGACTGGATGGACAATGCACCCGGAGAATACTCTAGCCACCTGGCTAGAGAATTTTATTCCTCTTATGCAGCTACATTGATGAATTTTGTTGTGGATACAGAGACCACAAAACGTGGACAGAAAGACATGGCTATTACCTGGGGTCCACTCAACTCAATCATAGTTAAGGGAAAATCAATAGATATTTCTGAGGCTTCGATTAACAGAATGTTGTACGTCCCGGAATACTCTAAACCAGGTTCATTTGGCCTTTTCGAGGACAAACATCATGAGGTCACCAGTGATGCTACGATGGAAGATCAGAATTCTTGAGAAAGGGTTTTACGTTGGATTGCAAAGTAGATTGCCATAGATAGGGAAAATGTAGTTTGGGCCACCACAACTCCAACACTCATCACTAAAGCTTCGTTGTCTTTTCCAGCCAAGGTTTGGTGGGCTGTCGTCCGAGCACAACTGTGACCGACAACTAATGATAACATTTTGTCACATTCCCTGTCCTCGTTGGTAGTCTGTCTTATGGTTGGCTACCCGGTCAATGCGGGATGGATAATAGCGACCGAGATGAGAGACATGGCGCTAAATGAAAGAGCCGCACTTTCTTTTCCCTGATGATAGGGAAATTATGTTGAGGAGCGAGCATTCCTCCGAACATCCTGATTAACAGATGGGGTGAGGTATTCAGACTCATCCAAGTTTCTAAAATCAAGGATGTCGCGAACCATCTCTTTGGCGCGAAGTCTGCCGCTGTGAGTACTTTAGTTGATGTTCCACATGTCCAAATTGACATCCCACATGCAGATAGAGATCCAGAACAGAGAGAGTCATCACAGCCTTCCACAGAGGCACCACCACCTCCTGTTTCAGCCTCCTAGGCTCCAGGTACCTTTGTCACTATTCCTATGCTTTTTCTTGAGAAATTAGTTGCAGATCAACGCCAGACCAGGACATTGGTAGACCAGATTGTGCTCCGGATGCCTCATCTGATAGAGATGAAGGTGTTAGCTACGAAAAAAGATATCAAAGATGATGTGCCAAAAGAGCTGGTTGTCTTAAAACACAGATTGGATGGTTTAGGGAACCTTGTCCAAGATCGATTCCAGGTTGTCGGGTCAGTAGATACTGAAGAGCTCAAATCATAGTTGGCCGAGATGAGAACTTAGATTGCTAAATTGGTTGAAAAGCTAGTACAGGTACCCACTCCGATATTGTCCGAATCTTTAATACAAATGCTATATCAAGCACCCTCCACTCAATCAATTAATGATCTTTGGGGAGAACCCCCCACGAGTAAGTTCGGCAACAGAAAACACAAAGCTGGAGAACTTGATGAGGAGACCCCTACTGACCCAACCAGAAAGGCAAGAAGGCAAGAAAAGAGAGCTCGTAGAGCATCAAAGAGGGAAGCTCGGGAAAAGGAAGCCCTTGAACAGCAACAGCGAGATGCAGCCTTAGTTGGAGCTTCTGGTAGTGGAGCACCTGCTCTGACTAGTGAGGACCAAACTGATCAGGTCCCGAGTTCTAAGAGTGCACCCATTGATAAGGGCACCAATATTGATCTGACGATCGGCGCCTAGAGCACCGTAGGTATGACTCCTCCTCATAGCCTGTGTGTTTTATTGTTTTGTATCGACTTTGAGGGCAAAGTCCTTTTTATTTGGGGAGGGGGTGGTGAGCAACCTACCATAGCTATTAGAAAAATGGAGGTTGTCTCTTTGTATTACTGTTTTGGGTGTCTTGTGTGTTGAGCTGTACAACAGCTAATCTGTGAAAATTGAGGACCTGAATCTGAGTTTGACTGTTAGGATCTTTAGATGACATCTTAGATACTGATATGTTGAACATGGCTAATCTGACCAATTAATTGGTGAACCAAAAAACTAAAAAGAAATGCAATCCTATGTAGTGTGTGTGTAAGTTTTGATTTAAGTCTAACACTAGAGCAGAAACTAGAACTTGCCTATGTAGTCTTGCTTGAATATGAGAATAACCGGATAGAAAAGGATCAGTAGTCCATTTTTGTTAAACTAGTAAAAAGCCAAAAATAAAAGAACCAAATGAAAATCTTATTACTTTAACCCAATTTGAGCTTTAAATCAGTCTTTGTTCTTACCCAACATATATCATATCCTTGGTTCTCCGAAGGTACGATATCACAACTCAGGCCAAAAGCCTAAGTTGAGGGTGACTGCAATCCGAACAAAAAGAAAAGGGAAAAAGAAGGTTCAACTAGTGAGCTAAGTTCATATCAAAATTGCATATATATATAAAAATAAAAAATAAACAGAAAAAGAAGAAAAGAAAAAGTAAAAGAAAATAATAACTACTGGGTCGGGCTGAAATAAAGAAAAAGAGGGAATCACTCAGAAAAAAGTATGTGAAAATGAAACTTTGGAAAACCAAGGGATTAGTCACTCACAAAACCGAATATACATTCCCTAACCCCGAGCCTATGTTACAAGCCAATAAAGTCCTACAATGATCCTATTCCGGGTGTTTGAAAGATAAAACGTATAAAGCAAGGGCAAGCCTATGGTAGTTTGTTGTTAGTGTTAGAAGTTCAATGAGAGCGTGAGCGTAGTACTCAGTCCCTACCATTATGAGTGATGGACTTCTTTGGTGTGAGGACACAGTGGTTGCATTTGAAAGTAGATTGTGTGAGCTGATAATTCGCAGGTATAAGCATGATTGACTGTGAGTAATGAGATGTCATGTATTGATCCTTACATGTTAGATTCAGGGGTTTGGGATACAAATTGTACTTGAAATAGTTGTTGTGTAGTGTCATAAATCTGGAAATGAATTGAGGGCTGATTATATTTGTTTTTCTTATCACTTGAGGACAAGTAATGGTTCTAAGTTAAGGGTGTTGATGTGCCGCGAAATCGTGGCACATTTGATGCTTAATAACTATTAACTAATACTAGAATTAAGTGAAATTTTGGATTATTTGATGGGTTTGCTAAATGTGTAGGCAGAATCTGGGTTGTATAGAAAAGTAGGGGAAAAAGCAGAATTGATGTTGACCAAAGTGAAGTTCACGACCAACTTCCAAATAGCTAGAAATATTTTCCCCCTCTCCTTAGTGTGTAGAATTACTTCATTATATGTTCATTACTCTATACTTGTGTAATTATCCTCCTATGTGGTATTTGCAAAGGCAAGCTTGGTGAATTCTCCTCTTAGTCAATTGAAGTCAATTGTGTCATTTAAGCTCCTTATGTCATTGTTACTGCCTTGAAGTTATTATTTTCATGTCTTCTACTATTAGTCTGTATTTCCAAATCTCAAAAATGCTTATGACCACTAAAACAACAATCTCAAAGATTAAAGAATTTAAGTGAAGCAATCTGCATAATTATGGGTGGCAGCCCAGGGGCAAATGCCTAGCATGGGTCGATCCCAATTGGTATAGAAGGATGGCAGCTCAGAGGCGAAAGTCTAGCATGGACCGATCCCAACTGGTGTAATTATGAGGACAACATCCCAGGGGTAAAAATGGCTAGCATGGGTCATCCTCTTCTACCACTGATCAGCTGTCATAACACACAGAAAAGTAAAGAAATGAATGTAACATACATGCTCCAACAAGAGTAACATAAGTGGTCTCCTATTCTGATCTATGCACTTATGTACAGAACTTGATTTCATTTGAGCCTTGTTTTACATATGTTATTGCCTTACATATTCAGTACATTTTTTCGTACTGACGTCCCTTATGGGGACGCTGCATTTCATGATGCAGGCATATGTACTCCAGCTAGTAGACCTCTTTAGTAGGAGCACAGGTACTCAACTGCTATTGGTGAAGCTCCAGGTTGATTAAGGGCTTACCGAATCTTTGGCACCTATTTTGTTACTGTATGATAGTTAAGGGTAAGGCGGGGCCTTGTCCCGCCCTAAATTAAGGTTTCCTATCTTTTAGAGGCTTTGTAGACTAATGTATATAGTTCAGTTGCGTCTTGTCTCTTAACAAGTTGTGGCCTCAACGGCCAAGTCTTGTATATAGGTTTTGGGTCTACTTATGTTGGTTCGTATCGCTGTATCCTATGTGAACTTGTCACAACTTTAAGATTGTCATAGTTATATGCATAGTAAGCACATGTTACATGTTGGTTCTCTCGGGCATTTAGGGCATCGGGTGCATGTCCATCTTAATGGAATTTGAGGCGTGACACCAAACGAGCCAACGGAGAAACTTTTCACCACACAAAACACCAACAGACAACAAAAGAAAAGAATTTAAAGCTAAACTCCCAAGTTCTTACCGTTCGGAGCCTGTTTCTATGTATTTAGATCGATTGAAACAATGTATGGCTGGTGATTTTTTGCTATATCATTTGTTCCTAATTCGAATGGCTTTTAATTTCTATTCCTTTTTTCGTCCATTCTCCCCTGAATAGTGAAAACAACAAAGTATTTATAGGAGGCGAATGGGATTGAAAAAAGGGGGCAAACAGGTGGAAATTTCAAACAAAATTTGAATTTTATTTCCTCTTTCCAAGGTCAACAGTGAAAAAGTAAAAAGTGCTCTGAGACTTCGTAAGAAAAGGGGAAAAGGAGACGGCACAGATACTAATGGGATAGTACCATTAGCGTCGCTGTCGATATTGACGGGTCTGGGAGTTTGGATTGTTTCGTTGGGAATTTTTGTTGTCGTTGTACGTTGGCATTGTTTTAGCCGTTTGCTGCAGCTTTGCTTCCGGATTCTTCATGGATTTCGGGTTCACTGGGATTTCTGCTCGTTCAGAAGAAGAGAACGTAGGCGGGTCATTTTGGTATTGTTGTATTTGTAATGGTTTGTTGGGTTTAAACTGGGTCAGGTGAAGGTTGGAAAAAGAAAGCTGATGTGGGCTGGAAATTGTTAAAAAAGGCCCAAAATTGGCCAGAAAGAGTTGAAGTAATTGGTAAGGAAGGGGTTGGATTTGCAATTAATAAAAGGGACAAAGGATTGCAAACTTAACCAACTTAAATTGAGAAGTTAGTAAAATTGAGTTTAACTAGCAAATTTGACTAAAACTTAAATAAGACGAATTAATATTAGTTAATTAATGAGCTTCTTAATCTTAACGACATAAAATAATTAATTAATTATAAACTAATTATTTCAAAATATAAACTATTAGTTTTAAACTAAACTAATTTAATAAAATATTTAAGTAAGAAATAAAATCTTTTTGAGACGATTTTTGAATATTCATAAAATATACTAATTATATACATAATTATCTAAACATATATATTATTTAAAAATTATATAAAAAAAAGGTGACAAACTATTTAAAGTAACTTGCAAACTATTTTTATTTTTAAATCATTTGAAATTGAAGAAGCTCGATGATTAACCTATATTGTGGAGATCCAAAATTGCTTGTCAACAGTAGGAAAATAGGATAGTTGGTTTTCTGTCAAAATAACTCCACCAACTGGAGCTTGTAATCTAACCTCATCAACAACTCCGCCAATCGGAGACCACCGTCTAACAACGTCAAACTCCACAAGTCTGGGGTTGTACATAGGATGTGGTACATAGCAAACATCGTCAAACTCCGCCAATCGGAGGCTATACATAGCAAACATCGATCGAACTTCGCCAATCGGAGCATGTATATAAGGAATAGAAGCAACACTCCGCCAATCGGAGACTACATCGTTGTGACATCACTGAAGCTCCACCGACTAGGGGTATGCACGCATAGCAAAGTTGTCATACGCCAACAATTAAATGTTACATTACAAGTTTGGCATAGCCAGATGAAGGCTTTTACATTACAACCGCCCCGCTAGTCAGAGGCCTTACATTACAAGCTTTACGCTGCCAGATGCAGGCTTCTACATTACAACAGCCATGCCAGTCGGAGGCTTTACATTAGAAGTTTTACATAGCAAGATGCAGGCTTTTACATTACAACAACCCCTCCAGCCGGAGGCTTTACATTAAAAGCTTTACACAGCCAAATGCAGGCTTTTACATTACAACAGCCCCGCCAGTCGGATGCCTCTACATTACAAGTTACTTTACCTACATCACATTCACATCACAAAAAGAGACATCAACAATCGTTTGAACATCTACACTCTACTCTTTACGTTACTATTTCAATTTATAATTCTTTTGAACCGCAACAGGTACTTTTCACCCTTTTACATGTTTTGCAGGACAACACATGGCAACGAGGAACTCCCTCTAAGTAGCAAACTAGGGCAAGTTAGTGCAATGTCAAGCATCACTAGCTACGTCAAGGATTCACTTTCAAAACTCAACTCGACTCAATTTTCAGAAGTTCAGATTTAAATCTCACTTATAACTCTTTCATGTCTCAGTTCATTATAACTCGACACTTGCCAAAAAAATTTTTTTAAAAAAATCATCTCTGCCATAAGTCTTCAGTAGAAATTGATACGGGGCATTTCTCATTCAAGTTTCTTAAGAACTGTGCCCCATTCCTCTATTCGTGCTAATCTCTTCATACCTCGCCACCAAAAGATTTCAGTATTACCGTAATTTGATACTGGGGCAAATTTTAATTAAAGTTTGCTATGTTTCTACACTCTCGAACTCCATATGACCTGATTTCTCATTAAACCTGAGATATGTAGGTAGAGTTTTGCCATAACTCCATAAAAATTTCTTGTCAAGTTGTTGTTCAGAGTATATTTTGGTGGTTGCCCAAAATTGGATTGTGTCAATATTTCTTTGTCCACGTCTCATTTACTCTCCTTCGTGGACAAAGAAAGGGGCAAGCTGTTGACACTCAATTTTGGCTCTCCACATTTATATATATATATTTCTATATATTTCTATATATGTATACATATGACGAACTTTTGCAAGAATATGATAATAAAATATATATGTTACGAAATTTTGTAGGAATACGAAAAAACATTTTTTTAAAATATAGTTATTTTTATTCTTATTCAATAAATTTACTTCATAAATATTATTTCTTATAAAAAATTAAGTTATTATAAATATTACTTAATTTTCCATTTTTAAAATTTTACGCCAAAATAATTGTCGTTCGTAAGAATTGAATCGATTTTTGTTTAAATATAATTCCTATTGTTGCAAGTAAATATTTTTTTTCATACATTATTCAAAATTAGTACGCTTAATTAATTAATGAGTTACTAATTTATACTATTCTAATTTTAAAAGAATGACTAATTTTGTCAAAAAGCTAATCTTGCAATATAATTATATTTTTTATTTACATAAATTATGACTATTTAATAAAAAAGGGGTTATAATTTAAATGATTTAATTGGAGTAAAACTTGGCAATCCATGTCTCTTTAAACCGTCCAATCCATGTATGCCACGTGGGTGAGCACATGGATTGTGCTTCTTCAGCTTTAATCTTGATCATTCAGTCTAATCTAACGACTCTAATTAATCCAACCTTTTACTATATATATATATATATATATATATAACCGTCCGATCAGACGATCAGACAGTCCAAATTAAACCAAAGACTTTTCATCTTTTCCCAAAAGAATAGTACATCCATGACCGCGTCACTTCATCTTTTTCAAAAACACGCCTGCCAATTTTTTTCCTTTCCCAAATCGCGCTTTTCCTTCCCCATGGACGCCCCACACATAGAATAGTACCGTCAAATTGAATTTTGGCCAAAATCCAATGAAAGGTTGGGGTTGAACCCACAGGGAGCGGTACGTGTTCAAATTCAATTATGAAATGCAAATGTAATCTAATCGGTTATTGGAATAGAAATTCTCGAAAACATGTAGCTAAATTGAAAGGGATGACAACAAATGTCAGATGGGGGGATTGTTTTATCAATTAACAACTAAAACAAATGCGAAAACAACAGCAAGATTAAGAGGGATTCTCGGGATGTGATCGATTATAAGCTAATTACGCTATATGTGTAATTAAGATTTAACAATAATTTCCTGACACATTATGGGTAGGTTGGACTTTAAGTGCAATAGTTTTCTCTCGAGCAACTATTACGACTCAGACGATTTCTCTCGAACTTCCACAAGCTTAACACTACGAAACAACCCAAAACCTTAATTTATCTACTCTCTCGAGCTAGATAGGTAGGAATGAGCCAAGATTCACTCTCTCGATCTGAACCCACAACGACCCACACACTACAATCATCAATTGATAACCTTAGCTTAAGAACCTCTCTCTTGAGCAAGCCCAAAACACTAAGCTATAATTGTATTTGCAACTACAATTCATAAATTAATACTCAGCTATCAATCACACGCACATTAAAACAACAAATAAATCATTAAACAACAATAACCATAAGCAAATTAAGTAAATAATCACATGATCACACCCCAAGAATTGGGTTTTAGCTACACATCATAAAAATAGAGAAACGATTACCAAATACATTAGCCATGATCTGGGTAAAGGTACTCAAGTCTTTACAATGGTCCAAATTGCTTAAGTTCAAAAACCCACTTAGAAATCCTCAAAGTCTTCAATGGAAACTCAAAAACTAAGATAAAAACTCAGATACTTGAAAACTTGGGGATGAGAACTATCTAGGAACTGGGAACTTCTTCAAAATTCCTTTTAAATTCCAATTTATAGTTGCCCACTTTTTGGCCTTAAAGTCTATTTGGCGGAATAAGTCGGGGCTCCCCGAATGGTTTGGTGATCCGCCCTTTGCTCCCTTCCATCGCTTTTTTGCATTGGTCATCAACCTCACAGGTCTTGTAACTTTGGGTGATCAGAGTTGCCATCGCCGAGTCGATCGGCGATTCACCGACTGCCCATTTCTATCGCCAACTTGGTTCTTCCACAGGGCTGGCATGTTGGAACTTTGGGCGAGCTAAAGAGCCACTCAGCGGTTCGCCGAGTGGTTTTGACGATCACCAGGACCGCTTTTCTTCACTTCTTCAGCTTGTTGTTCCTTTTTGCCCGATAGTGTCCTTGCCTTGCTCCTTAGCTTTAAATGCTGCAAATCAGCAAATCAACACTTTAACATCAGTTTAGAGCATAAATTAGGCATTTAAGGACCCTAAAACTATCAAAACAAGGCCTTTAATGAATCGAAATCTCAGACTCATCAATACTAGAACCCAATATTTTTTTATAAATTCTCACAAGAAGCACTTTACATATATAAGAAACTTTAATTGACATGATTTTAAAAAAGAAAAACTCATACAAAACTTTAGACACATTTAATTAAACACTCTGTTCATACTTATTGGTTATTATTACTAACATTCAAGACAAAATTAAAATACTAAGAAAAAAGTAAACTAAACTTACATCTCTATCAAAGCTAACAACGAATAGTGAAAAACTAAACAAGTTTTAATTATACCGAACATACTTAGGGCATGAATAATGCATGTATGACAGAATTCAAGAAATTAATAAAACCAAACTCACAAGAAATTATTAGAATGAAATTGTAGTATTAGTAGACGTTGTTAAAAAACTAATGAAAAAAGTCAAAATATTCACTTTGTCGATATAAACCAACTAATCCAAACTAAACTCATGATTAAGAATCTTAAACTTATACAATGCATATGAACAAAAAATAATTATTTCATAAACTTGAAGGTTAACAGAGCTTCAAATAATATTTGACAATCATCTTGAATATAGTCATTAAAGTGCTGAGGAGATAGACGATTTATAATTTTAAAATCATCATGAACACCTACTTAGCTTAAAACAATAGACAACTCGTAAGTCAAAAATTTAAGATCTTATAAAATCTTTACACTATTAAGATTGGTCTTAAAAAGAAAAATAAAGATAACAATACGTTCAAATGAATCACACATATGAGAATATATAATATATTAGACTTAATCCATGATATTCACTTTAGCATAAGAAGATATTGTATTTAGAAAAGATAATGACTCATAGGGGTACTATTAAATATGCATATCTTTACAGTCACATCTTATGGTAGAGGAAATAAAATATGCATAATAGACGATATGATATTCAAGTTTTACCTCATAAATGAACCTAAAACATGACCAACATTCTGTAATTTGAAGATGTTAAAGCTAATCATATAGATTGAAATAACACAAACAAATAGAATGAGATCTGAATTTTACCTTTCACTAGGTAATGGATGAAGTCTTTGAGGTCTTAGATCCACAACTCTTTTACTGAGATTTAAAACTTATAGATATTGAAATAGAAGAGCAATAATAGATGAGGTATTTTTGAAGGTCCAAAAACTTGATCCTTTGCTAAAGATGTAAAAATGTATTATAGATTAAACAAACTTGCTTTGAGCGAATTTTGAAGCCATTTGAAATTTAAATCTTTGATAAAAAAATATGAATTTGAACGTTGATGCTTTTGGATGAACTTGTAGATCTTCATGTGATTCGAATAGAAAAAAATGTTTTTCTTCAGATTATACAAAAAAAAATGGAAAGATATATCAGTACTTTTCATGTGGACGTCCTTCAAACATGAAAAAGGAAAAAGGAGATGAAGATGTGTCTGTAACTTCCAAGGTTTGCATGAAAATGGTAAGGGGAACGCCTGTTAATGACGAAGGTATTTGAAAGTTTCACTTAAAAAGGAAAGAAGGACGAGACACAACACCAAAAGAGAACCCCAACTTCTAAAATTATTTGGAAGAAGAGAAAGGGTTGTGGGCTGTTGTAATGTATCAAAACGGACCATTAAAATGGGTTATAATTTGGAAAAAATATGGTCTGAGTTTCACATTTAAAAAAGGGTGAAATTTGGTCTAGCTTGGACCTTGTTTTGAACATTTTTTCATAGTTCTTTTTTTTATAATTTTCTGCTTCTACTTTTTTGTAAAATTAGAAATTTTTAGCTTCTTCTTAATAGAAGAAAACTGCTTCTGCTTCAATTTAAAAATAGTTTTTTGATTAGCAAAATATCTTAATTATCTAAAAAATATGTTTCTCAAAACAAGTGTTTTGGGTCTCCCAACATGCGACAACAATGCCGAATATGCTCTGTTTGATTACTCTATTTAACTTAATAAATATATTAGTTATACACCATATGATGTCTTATTTTATTCAAAAAAATGGAGGAATAACTTATGTTTAACAATCCTTGGTAAGACCTTTAAATGACTAAACTGTCTCCCAATCCATTTTTCTAATTTTCTTTTGTAATTTGATGTCATTTTTAATTATATTAGATTAGTTATAAATGTTTGTTTTAATTCTCCATATCCGTTTAGTGTAATTTGATGGTTTCATAAACTAATATTTTCTCTCCATATTTGGTTTGCTATATTGGGTTGATTTTTTTAATTTTAAATGTAGTTTGTTGATTGACCACCTGAACTACTTATTTTTTTTTTGATAAGACACAAGTACCTATCTAAACTATGACTAAAATTCTAGAGACACACCTAAACTTAACTCGGATCCTATTACCCCTAAACTAATTTAAAATGGAAAAATTACACCACAAACACTAACATGACATAGAGAGTGTGCACTCTCTCTCTCTTGAAGGCAAGTGACGAGTGCATAAATTGGACACATGTCATTTTTTGATTGATAACTTTTACAATTAGTTAGTACACATATTTATTGATATTAAAACTTATATATATTTAATTATTTTTATTTCATTCTTTGTAAAATATTTTTTAAAATTTCTTTTCACTTTAATATTTTTCTTATAAAAAAATTAATTTATTATATTTTCAATTTTAATTATTTTTTAAAAATTATCTTTATTTTTATTTTAAAAATAATTTAAAAGCGCCCTTTAATTTTAACGTTTCAATATTTTTTTTGTTATTTGATTTTCTTCACTTATTTTGATGTCCTTTCCAAATTAAGATATTTCAAATACAAGACATTTTGAATTAAATTTGAAATCAAATCAAAACGAAAGACAAAGAAAATAATATCAATAGAAAAAAATAAAAGAGAAAAAACAATGAAGGAAGGTAAAAAAGAAGTTTTGATACAAGGTAAAAAAATGTGTATTAACTTAATTTAAATACAAGTTAAAGAAAATAATTTTTTTTTTGTTTTAAAAAAACTTTAATTCTTTTTAAAAAAAATATAAAAAAATAAATATTTACACATGTGGCAGACGAGTGTGTACAAAAACAACCAACTTGGGTGGTTGAAGGTGCCACGTCAGCACATAAGGTACAAAAAATACGAAAAAATGAGTTCAGAGAGGTAATTAAGACTCTAGTTAAGTTTATGTGTTTCTCTGGAATTTTGGTCATAGTCTATGAGGTACTTGAGCCTTATCCCTTTTTTAATTTAATAAGCATCCACGTATTTGAAATTTTTTAATAACCTTAAATCTATGTTAAGTTTAAGGTATGTTTGACCAACAAAAAAATCAAAAATACAATGTGCTATTAAAAATCTCTGCAGTAGCACATCATACCAATAACAATTTATTTTTCATATTTTAGTATTTAACTTGATTAGTTAAATGAAATAAAAAATACTACAAAAATTTAAGGGTATAATTGTAAAATTCTTTTATGTAGAGTTTTACCGTCAAGTAATTCAATTGAGAAAATAACAAGCATGACGACAAAATTGTTTTTTCTCCTAGCTAGTTAGAAGACAAAATAAATAATAATATTATTTGATAATTATTTACCTTGGCTCAATTACATGAAATAGAAAATCCCATAATAATTTAGTGATATAATTGAAATATTTTTTTTAATAAAGTTTTAAACCAAACATCAAATTAGGTGGAAAATAATAAATCAAAAAATAACTCCTAAAGCCGAAAATCCAATTTGATTTTTGGAAAAGAAAAATCTCCAAAATTTCAATTATTATTAATTTAATTGTTTCTTAAGTAAAGGAAAAAAAGAAAGAAAAGGAGCATTAGACATAGAGAGTCAAGATGAGAGTAGGGTACATGTTTCAGAAGCGAACACCCAAAATAGGAGGGAATGTGTACACTCCCTCTCTCTGTATACTCCCTTTTCTCCGCCCTCTGACTTGATTAGGGCTTTTCCAGTAGAAGACAACAAGGGAAATTACTTGGGTTTTGAGACGATCCCCAATTGATTGATGTCACTAGGTATCTCCTTTTTCTATTTCATGGGTTACTACGTTTTTGATTTTCTGTGTTGGCTTAAAAAATTGCTTCTTTCCCTTGTGGGTATTTCAAATTGTATGATATTGCTCTGAAATTCACTTGTTTCCTTCTTTCTATTTCTAAGTTTTAGTATGAACAATTATTACTCACTACTTTTTTCTCCATTCACGTCACAAGGCTATCAATAATCTCTTGAGCCAATGATCATATTCGTTTATAATAAAAGAATCTGCCTTTATTATGTTTACTCTCTCCATGCATGTCTGACTGATGTCTTATGTAAACTGCATTTTTGTAAGTTACACAATCAAACCCCTCTTTTTGTGTTTCACTTATTGTTATTCAACTCCTTTTTTGACAGTAGGATGGTTTGATGCTACTCATTAAATGCGTGACCATGTGGATCCTGTTGGTTATTTTCTAGAGTTTACCTGTAGCTTCTTCCGCAAACTGGTTATTAACTTGGTTTTAAGACATCTGGTAAAGGAATAGTTTACCATGGAATCTACTTCTCAATTATTTATCATCTTTTTATGACGTTGCCATACTGTTGCTTTAATACAGGTTGGTTCTACATTCTCTCCAATGGATGCAATTGATATCTCTTCAGATGATTCCGACTTGCGTGAAATAGACAACTACACAGATGAGTCTCCTCTCAGAGATTCTGCTACTTCTCGAATCCTTCCATCATGGGCAACAGGTAAAGAATTGACCTTTTCTCCTCTTCCTGCCACAAATTTTTGCTGAGTTTGTCTATAACTTAGACCATGGAACAATGTCAGATAGCCGTCCAACCCAAAAGGTTTCGTCACCCACAAGACCAACTTATCTTAATGGAGGCTCCTCTAACTATCATAGTAATAGATCTATGAATCCTCTAACTATAACTGATGACAGTGGACCATCAAGTTCGCGAGCAATTAGAGACGTGAATTTCGAGTACTCTTCTGGAAATGGTAATAATTCTCTGTCACAAGTATTAAAGGCAGGAATAATTCGCACAGTACTGTTTATTGAAAGAAAACCTTTGTTTCTGATGCAGATGGTAGGAAGCATTTTCTGCAACAAACTCTGAAGCGGGCACTTCCAACATCCCTTCAGCCTTTGGATATACCTGGCAGTCAGAATCGTCAATCTCATGAAAGATCATACCAATCTGCATGGGCAAGTTCAAGCAGGGGCAACCATAATGAGTTAGTTCTCTATGAAAACAAAGGAAGCAGAGTATTACCTCCGTCTTTGATGCACAGAAAGGCCACTTCAGGTGTTCAGTATACCAGTGTAAATGATCCCTTACATTACCCTGGGACAGCTGAAGAGAGAGCTGCAGCAGCTGATGAGAGACTGATCTTTCAAGCTGCTCTGCAGGTACTTGTTTATGCCCTTTCTTGTGATCTGTAAATGCTGTGGATTGCACAATTCAGGAACTTTATGCAATGAACCTTCTTTTTTATCTCGACCAAATCAGAAGGTCACCATTCCCTCCTCCCCATAATAGATTGCAAAATTGAATTCACTGCTGTCAGTTGATATCCCTTTTCTATGTTTGAATTAATTATTCTGTATGCTTGAAACTATGCAGTTGAACAGGACTAGGCTAGTCTAGAACACAATGTTTGTTTCTTGTCAATGCCCAGTTGTTTTGTCTGTTTAAAGAATTTGAAATGCTTATCTTTCTGGTATTATTTGGTTTCCCTTCTGTAGTTCCCATTTTTTTTTTGTTTAAAAATTTCATGACTATATTGACACGACCAGGAAAAATTTAAGTTAGTTGCTAGTGTCTATCATTGTTTCCTTTTTTGGGAAAAGGTGCAGGATTCTTTTCTTCGGTAAACGATATAGATTAATTTGAGAATTGATGTGAATGCATTCTCAGAATATTATCATCTCTCCTCTGGAAAATGTATGTTTTATCCTGTAGGGAGGATATAACATGATTTTGGTTGCTATGCTATTTATGGATCTTCTGGAAGTATATGATTTGGTGTGACGTGGGGTATGTACCCCTGTTAAAAATAGTTGTTTCAAATGCATTCTGAGCCAAAATATGTATATATATATATATAAATATGTATCTTATTTTTCACTTCTATTTTTTATTTGGTTTGATGATGATATGAGTTGAGCTTATATAGCACCTACCAGAGTCGAAACCAGGATTTCAAGATGCCGGATGAACCGTTGCTTTGCAAGATATGAATGAGATGTTGATTTGACCTCTGTGATGGTGATTTAGCAATTTAGGTTTTAGAGCAATAAAGAGGCAACATTGGTTAGCTTGGAGTTTTCTGTTTTGGGATATAGTGGGATTAGAGAACAGTTATGGGGATGGAGAAAACTCAAAGTGTTCCAACATCTTAGCTATTAGCTATAAGAAAAAAGAGCTTTTTCTTTAGCATAAAGCGATGAAAAAAAGAATGTTGTCGTTTGTGTTTTGGCTTCTTTTCTGCGTTGGATTTTTTTTAAAACGAAGGGTGCAGCTTTATAAGGAAGGCTTCTTTAGAAACAACTTAGAAAGTAACAAATGACAGTAAGTAGGATTCAATCCCTTGATGTGAAAGAGTTACGACCAGCTTTCAACCAATTCACCACTCAATCTCTTTTGACCATGGGTGCCTTCATATAATAATAGATATATTTTAAGAATTATATAGATAATATATCGAGTTTATTCGGAAGACCACGGGTTCATGTAGCCCTTTTTTTATGTGTAAATTCACCACTGGCACCTACAATGACTGCTTGGGACTAAGGCATAGTCGTCGTCGTTGCACTATGAGCCTCCAGAGGTTGCATCTCTTGTATTTTCATTCAGCTTATAGTTTCACATACTCGTGCTCTTTTCTGGCAGGATTTGAACCAACCAAAGGTAGAAGCTCGTCTGCCAGAAGGTCTTTTGTCAGTTTCTCTCTTAAGACACCAGGTTTACTTGTGCTACTTTAATCATCCTTCTATTTTCTTGTCATAGTATGTATTCTAACTACTTTTTTCCTCCTTAAGAGAATTGCTTTGGCGTGGATGCTTCAAAAAGAAACTGGTAGTGTACATTGTTCGGGTGGTATTCTGGCTGATGATCAGGTCAAATATATTGCCGCTGGCTGTTTACTTCATTCTTGGACTTCTGCTGGTATTCATCATGTTTATTATTTATTCTGTTATGTTGCAGGGTCTTGGTAAGACTATTTCAATGATTGCCCTCATACAGATGCAGAGGTCAGCTCAGGATAAGTCTAAAGCAAAAGATCTGGATGCTATTAAAGCTGAAGCCTTGAATTTGGACGATGATGATGAAAATGGTGTTCCTGCTTCTCAGGAAACAAACCAGTGTGGAGAAATAGATGGTGTTGAGGTGATTACAGATGCAAGAACTTCTATAAAGGGGTTTAGACGTAGGAGGCCAGCAGCTGGTACATTGGTAGTGTGTCCAGCAAGTGTTCTTCGACAATGGGCTCGAGAATTGGATGAGAAAGTAACAGATGATGCACATCTATCTGTTTTAATCTATCATGGAGGTAGTAGGACTAAGAAACCGGCGGAACTGGCAAAGTATGATGTGGTCCTGACTACGTATGCCATTGTGACAAACGAAGTTCCTAAACAAGCTTTAGTTGAAGAGGATGACGATGACCAAAAAAATGGAGAGAGATTCGGAATATCTTCCGACTTCTCTTCAAGTAAGAAGCGGAAAAAGCCATCGCTTAGTAAGAGAGGGAAAAAGGGCAGAAAAGGATTTGATGCAGATGATTTTGATCCTAATTGTGGTACTCTTGCCAAAGTCAGTTGGTTTAGGGTGATTTTAGATGAAGCCCAGACAATCAAGAATCATAGAACACAAGTAGCTAGAGCATGCTGCAGCCTTAGAGCAAAACGAAGGTGGTGCTTATCTGGAACACCGATACAGAATGCCATTGATGAACTTTTCAGCTACTTCAGATTTCTGAGATATGATCCCTATGCTGAATATAAATCATTTTGCAGCCAAATTAAGTTTCCGATTGCTATAAACTCAATTAATGGGTATAAGAAGCTTCAAGCAATTTTAAGGGCCATAATGTTGCGACGAACAAAAGGTTACAATTGTTTATTCCTTGTTATCTTTGTGTGATGCATTTCTTGTAAAAGGAATTCCGAAATGAGAATATCGTGAGGTTTAAGGCTTTTGGTCTTGCTAGTGCCTGGATTTTCAAAAGTAATTTACCCCCCTTGTTCATTTTCCTTTTGACACTGGTTGCAACAGCAACTTGTTTTTTTTAAAAATAGTCTCCTTACTGAAGCTTTCCTCTATGGATCACGGAGTCAGGTTGATGTGGTAGCAGCTCTCTATATTCATTTTAACTCAATCACATTTTATTTTATTATCATGCATCTATGTGGTGCCTGCATGTGTGCCTGAATTCAGTTTATTCTTTTGTTCAATACATTATCTTTCAAATTTGCTATAACCTAATTCAATCTCACGTGTTCATTATAAGTCTGTTAAATTACTTCCTAGTTAAATCTTCAACTGATATTTTTATGTGTAGCTCATTATCTGAACGCTACTGATTTAGGTACCGTGATTGATGGTGAGCCAATTATAAACTTACCACCAAAAACTATACAGTTGAAGAAGGTGGCATTCTCTTCAGAGGAACGAGCTTTCTATAACAAATTGGAGGCGGAGTCGCGATCACAATTTAAGGTGCCTCATTGTCTTCCTCCTTTAACCCTATAGATGTGTCAAAACCTGCACTGTTAATGGAAAAAATATTCACTGCATCACGTCATCCTTTTTATGACATTCCTCTCAACCAACTTAA
Source organism: Solanum chiquidenum (assembly GCA_029582725.1). Lineage (NCBI taxonomy): Eukaryota > Viridiplantae > Streptophyta > Magnoliopsida > Solanales > Solanaceae > Solanum > Solanum chiquidenum. Next base: position 27,011 of record JAJOOS010016125.1, read on the forward strand.
AGGTAGTGTTTACTCAACATAGACAAGTTTCTTACAATTTGATCTTCTACTCACAGTCTCTTAAGTTTTCTGAAGTCTGAATAACTGGGAAAATCTTTTCTATTTATGTTCTATTTGTAGTCTTTGAATTTTATGTTCAACAGACTTTCAGGAAATCTTTGGTAGTACATGTTGTGCTATGTGAGCTGAGTTCTCAAGTTGTGGTTTGTCAATTTTGAGTTTTTGATTCATCAAAAGGCGCTCCTATAAGGTGATTTTTACCATTTGAAACTCATGGCGTGCAATCTGAAATGGATAGAGTAGTTAATTCTTCATTATACCTACAGAAAAGGGTCAAAAATACCCTCAACTTATTGAAATTAGCTCAAAAATACCCTCCATCCATTTAATATATAAAAAAAATGGGAAAAAGGACAAATATACCCCCGAACTATTGTAAATGGTATGCAGATACCCTCCATTATACTTTTGGGACATTGGTGCCTCTGCCGTCCAAAAACTAGAGCATTACCCTTTATACTAACGGACATACACGTGTCATAATCTTATCCATCGACCGGACATTTATTAAATATCGGATCGACGGATAAGATTGTGCCACGTGTCCTTATTTACTCTTCCGTTAGAGTGAAGGGCATATATGCTCTAGTTTTTGGACGGCAAGGACACCAATGTCCCAAAAGTATGACGAATGGTATCTACATACCATTTACGATAGTTCGGGGGTATATTTGTCATTTTTCCCTAAAAAAATTACCCTCCATCCACTTTTGGTCTATAAATAGCCCTAACCTATTTATTTTGGCTCAAGATTTACCTCAAACTAACACCCTAACCCTGATGGCTTTTTGCAATTTAAAATTGACACGTGGCTTATAGTTATTATATGATTGGACACATATATTATCATTTAAAAATTAAACCCACCCACTTTTTTATTCCATACCCACTGACCCGTTCTTAAAACTTCAACCTGTTATTTCTCATTTTCACTTTGACCTTGCTGATGACACCTAATTTAAAATCTCAACCTCTAGGCAGAGAGTGCTTCCACTTTCAGCGACAATATCTTTAGCAATTTATGTCTTTTTCTTTCAAATCCTTCTTGATGTTTTGAATACTTTGGCATCATCTGGAGAAGTTTCATGATCAAATCTATTTGAAAAGTTAGTCTTCTGACAATTTTTTGAGGGCATGAAAATTTCACCAAGTTCGTGCTGCTTCTGAATTCCCATCTTGAAGCTGAAAGAATTAAGCTTGAGAATAATAAAGTCAGTAGCTGGATAATATGGATTATTGAGTGGGTGTGTCGGGTTTTAAAAGTGGAGTCTGTTTAATTTTTAAATAAAATAATATGTGGCCAATCATAGTAAGCCACACAACTATTTTAAATTGCATAAATCCATCAGGTTTAGGGTGTTAGTTTGAGGGGTATTTTTGACCCAAAAAAAGGTTGGGGGTATTTTTAGACCAAAAGGTCGATGAAGGGTATTTGTGAGCCACTTTCCATATGTTTTGGCCCTTTTTCCGTTAGACCTATTGTATATGGGGTTGTCACCATTTCCACTCACTCAAATCATTCTCGGGAGAAAACAAAAAAAACATGGAATATAAATAGACTACCATATTTTATTGCATATTGGGGAATTTTGGGTCCATTTATTTGGTTCATTCTGGTCAAAATGTTATGTTCTACATATCTGGGGGTCAGTAAAAGAAAGAAAGAAGACATCAAATAGAAGATGGGAATATGAAGTGATGTCATCTGGTTTTGGAAATGTGACAAGAAAGACTCCTTTTTCTCACCCTCATGATAAGTTTAGTACACTGCCATTACTTTGTATTTCGGAATCCTATTACGTAGATAAGACTGCATTTTCAAGATGAACTTTTAGTCCTTCCTGAGTTATGCTGCAATTGTGGCAAAATTTTGACCTCCAGAGCAGGTTGAGATTTCTAGTAGTCTTCTGATGTCTTGTTGTTTAGCTGAATTCACTAGCTGTAGTTGTGTCTCTTTAATTAAGATGTACTCATCTTGCAGGCATATGCTGCAGCTGGAACTGTGAAGCAAAACTATGCGAATATTTTATTGATGCTTCTGCGACTTCGGCAGGCTTGTGACCACCCAAAACTTGTAAAAAGGGAGAGTTACAATTCTGTTGGAAGAGCTTCATCAGAGATGGCAAAGAAGCTCCCAAAGGAAATGGTGGAGAATCTCTTGAAACAATTGGAAACTTCTTTAGTAACGTGTTCCGTATGCGATGTAAGTTCTCCTTGGTTATCATCATCGTTTGCTTCTTATGGTTAGAGTTTGTGATCTTCTCATTTCTTGAATTCTTGATCTATTAGACAAGGGTACAAGTGCAAGTTGAGGTAGAAGTCTTAGGCAGTCAAAACCATTATGATTCACCTCAAATTAGAAAATAGCCCTTATCTATGTTTACATGCATTCTCCATTTCCCCTTCCCCTCTAAGAGAGTGAGGCAGGTAGTAAACTTCTGTCGCTCTTAAGCTGAAATTTAGCTACTCCAAGGCAATGTTAATGGTAAGACTCATGTTAGGGATCCATGAACTTAGTAAAAAAAAATATCAAGAAATTAAACCCAAAACATGTAAAAGCTAAAAAGAATTATCTTAAACCTTAAAGGCATATCCTGGACTATGCAGAAGCTTTTAAAAAGCTGGGAGGAAACATATTTACAGCCAAAGGGAAGGAGTTGATGGAGAAGTGTCTCCACTTGTATTTGGTGGACTATTTTGAAGGAGAGAAATTCCATATGTTTTGAGAATATTCAGAATGATGTTCCAAAGATCAAGTTAAATTAATCCTGCTTATGTGTTTCTGGTGTATTCAGACTTACTCTAATGATGCTGTTTCTATTATTGATGTTTTAGACTCATTATAGATAGAGGATAATAGAATTTTAGAGCTCACATGTAAATATGGTTTCAGTACTTCCTAGGTACGGTTTTGGTTCTTTGATATATATATATATATATATATATATATATATATATGCACACACACACATACATACACACACAGTTACCAATTTTTTTTAAAAAAAGAATAAATCCAATGTAACCATATTCAAAAGAGCAAAACAGAAAACTCTCCAATATTATTCAGCATAAGCATCTGTCCAAAAAAATAAAGAGAACACACCTATTTATAGTGAAATGGAGCCCCCAAACTAGTTGTACATAGGCATGGAAATAAAATCCTAAACTACTTTGGGTAACACGTCCAACTACCTTAGGGAAAGGAACAACCAATAAATTCTAAAAGAAATAAGGGAAGTTTGACTAAGACTCTATAATTATGGGAAGTTGCTGGCTTGCTGCAAATAGCTCCTCAAGAGTGCCTAAGTTCAAGGAAAAATAGCCAAGAATCACACCTAAAGTTAAGTCAAGTGGGGTGTGATTTAGGCTCCCTTTTAGGCGTCTATTTTTTTTGGTCGTTAAAAAGGTATTGTATTAAAAGTTAAGCAACCAGAAGATGCTGTGGGGGAATTTACAAGGGATAGCAGCAAGTCCTTGTATAATGCTCAAGGCTCTCGGCTGAGTAGCAGGAACAACTTTTAATTTATTATGAGCCCAAACGATAGATTCAATAAGTTCTTGACAATAACCACGTCCGTTGAATAGAAACATTAAACTAAAAGCCCAGACAAAATGAGTACCTAGGAATAAAAGGCCATATGCGGATAATCCATTACATATTGTGTAATGAGCTCAAAAAATCTATCATGGCCTCTATATCATTTGCAATTGCCATGTTACACCAAAAAAATAGGCGGGATAAACATCTGTACCTAGTAACATAAGATTCTGATTTGCTTTCAAAAATCCTTGCATTCATTTCCTTCCAAATGGTCCACCATACTGCTGAAGGGAGAGTATTCCATGTTTTCATCTGTCTTACCCAAACCTTTTGAGTACCAACATTGGGTCGGTTTTTTTATCGTCCTTGGCATTGTCCAGTTAACTCTGACGGTTGTTCAGAACAAAGTCCCAGATCTGTCTAGTGAATGCACATTGAATAAAAATATGATTAGCGTCCTCATTGTGCCTCTCACACAGTGCACATCGACTACAAATGATCTTTCCTCTTCTCCGAAGGTTATCTTGAGTCAGGCATTCGTGAGCCACCAGCCATGTGAAGCACTCCACTTTCAATGGGGCATTGTTTCTCCAAATACATTTCCATGGTAATTGGGAATGATGGCAGTAGAGTTCCTTAAGAACGGGTAACATTCTTTAACAATGAGGCTTCATTTGTTTTCATTAAGATTAAGACATTTGAATCTTTTTTTTAAAAATAATTTCCAGGATTTTTCCTGGAAGTGTTGTATACCAATCATGAACCCAACCATATGGGGGGCTAGACCTGACCCTGGCATACATACACATATAGCATGCTATATAGACAAAAAAAGGAAAGCTTAACATAAATGTTAACTTTCCCAGGTCTATATATGAATGTATATGTAGCTAACAAATATATGAATGTGGTTTGTGAGCTATTGCATAGGAGCGGGAATTTTACCCTGTGCGCACCCAAAGGGTAGTGGCTGCGGGTTTTCCTTGTCATAAAAAAAAATATATGAATGTACATCTAGCTAACAAAAAGTTGGCTTTGTCATATTTAACCCTGACACTCGGAAGTTGCCTCTTATCTAACATATAAGGTCCTTTGGCACCTCCAAGCTAAGTTGCTTAGACTGGGGTGCGGGTGTCTGATACGGGTGCGGATCTAAAGGTCGTATCCTTCATGATCTAATTTTTAAGATTCGGGGATATTGATCCATATATGATTACGGATGTGGGGATTCGCCTAAAAATAATTACAATATCTAAAAGTAGAGTTATAAAACCTAAATAATGAGATATTATGTGGAGAACTTGAGGAGAATTTTGAAAGGAGATAAAAGGAAAAAGAGTGAGACATAGAAATTTCTACATAAAAGGTATTCCATTTCCTTCAATTTCACCTTAGCTTTTGTATTGACTACAAAAATCATTAAAATTGTCCAGACTTTCCCCATCAATTTTGGTCAAAGTACCCAAATAGGTTGACCAAATCGGACACGGATCACACCCACACCCATGTCGTGTCGACACAGGTGCGACACCAAAAGTGGAGTCCGTGCAACTTAGCCTCTAGGCATCTGGTTCAAGCTCTCTATGGAAGAAAACGAATGGTTACAAAGACCATTTACGGAAGAGGAAGTCCTACTGATCATCAAAAAATGTGAGGGGGACAAAGCACCTGGCCCTGATGGATTTACTATGGATTTCTTTAAGAAATGTTGGGATATAATGAAATAGGACTTGATGCTGACTATACAAAATTTTCATCAGAGGAGTGTGTTTGAGAAATCATTCAATGCTACATTCATAGCTTTGATTCCAAAGAAACCAGGTGCAGTTGAGCTAAAGGATTTCAGACCTATCAGTTTAATAGGAGTAGTTTATAAAATCATATCCAAGTTATTGACGGAGAGAATGAAGACAGTCATTGGGAAATTGATTGATGAACATCAAATGGCTTTTTTGAGAGGTAGACAAATAATGGATGCAACATTGTTGGCCAATGAATTGGTAGACTCCAGGGTAAAACAAAAGAAACCAGGGATTCTATGCAAGCTAGACATTGAGAAAGCTTACGACCATGTTAACTGGAATTTCCTCCTGAAAATTCTAAAGGACATGGGATTTGGAAGCAAGTGGAATGGCTGGATCAAGTATTGCATTTCAAGTGTGAAGTTTCTCTCATCATAAATGGTAGTCCTAGAGAGGTCTCAGACAAGGAGATCCTCCATCTCCATTCCTATTCTTAATAGCCATGGAGGGGCTGAATCATATGTTCAGGAAGGCAAAGACAAATGGATGGGTGAGATGCTTTAGTGCACAAGCAGGAATGGAGATCACACATTTATTTTATGCTGATGATGCTCTTATATTTTGTGAGGCCGAGGAGAGACAGATTAGGCATTTAAGAGCTATTCTCACTATATTTGAGGGCATTTCAGGTCTCCATGTCAATTGGTTGAAGAGTCATCTCTTTCCTATCAATAATGTTGACAATATGTCTAGGCTAGCTGAAACATTGGGTTGCCAGGTAGATGCACTACCAACGAAATACTTGGGACTACCTTTGGGAGCAAAGAACAAAGAGCTGGAAGTGTGGAATGTGGTGTTGGAGAAATGTGAGAGGAAACTAGCCAAATGGAAAAGCCAGTACCTATCTCTGGGTGGCAGAGTAACACATCAAATCAGTGTTGGATGGTCTGCCCACCTACATGATGAGCTTATTTCCAATCCCCAATCATTCTCCAGGAAAGAAAAGAAAATTTAAAAGGGATACTAGAATGCCAAACTCTACTGATAAGCTGATCAGTGTGCCTATGATCTCTTATGCTATTCCATGCGCTTTTGTTGGAGAATACCCCATCATAAGTAGAATCCATTTGACAAAATCTGCTTTTCCAGGATTCCCGATCTTTAATGTTGTAATGTGTTGTGACAGCTACATAGGAAGCAATTGTTGAAGTCTTTGTATGTTCCATTCCTGGTTATTGATGAAGTTGTGAACACGGATTCTGATAGAATGACTCGGGTTAGGACAATATTTAGCAATAGCACCAAAACCAGTCCAGTTATCCCACCAAAAGCTACTACTCCCATTTTGGATAATCCATCTCATATTGACTTCTGCTTTATCTCTTGCTTGAGTCAAATTCTTCCATATATGAGAGTTACCCGACACCCACACTTTGGCCACGGGATGAGCAACAACACAATACTTTGCCCTAGTGAAATTGGCCCAAAGGGAGTCTCGACATCTAAATCTCTACCATTTCTTAATGTTGAGTGTATCACAAATATCAGACATTCTTCTCATACCCAATTCTCCTTCCTCTTTAGGATGACATGTATTAATCCAAGAGCTCAAGTGATACTTGTCTTTCTCAGTGGTGGAGCCCCAAAAGAATCTAGCAAAATGCTTCTCCATCAAATTTATGGTTTAGGAGGACTAAGAGCATTAAGAGTGTAGATAGGCAATGATTGCAACACATGTTTAATAAGGATAATTTTACCCCATATGAAAGCATACTGCTTTGCCTGCCATTGAGTCTCTTGATGATCTTAGAAAGTAACTTTTCAAATTATTCTACTCTTTTCTTACCAATGTAAATAGGACATCCCAGATACTCAAAAGGAAAATTCCTGTCAAGAAAACAGTAACACGTCTAATCTTATTGATTCTGCTAGGGCAGTAGGGTGGAGCAGTGAGAAAAAAACATTTAGCCTTGTTCATCCTCTGACCAGAGCTTCTTTCATACAAACATTCTAACAGATTCGGTGTTACCACTAGAAAAGATGATTATGTCATCAGCACAAGACAAATGATTTATAATAGGACCTCTACCAGACATGGAAAAGGAATAAAATGTTCATTATGATTGAGGTTGTTTAATAGTCTAGCCAGAACTTCAGCCCCTATCATAAACAAAGAAGCGGAGAGTGGTTCTCGTTGCTTGAGACCTTGAGAAGAAGTAAAGAACCCATTTCTAGAGCCATTAACAATGATAGAGTACCAGACATTTGAAAGAGTTCCCATTAGAAGTTTAACCACATCATTGGAGATGCCAAACTTTACTAGAACAACACTAATGAAAGACCAAGACATCCTGTAATCTGCCTTAGCCATATCAAGTTTAATAACCACATTACCACCCATATTCTTACTTTCAATGTTTTGAACAATCTCTTGAGCCAACAGAATATTTTCTGTAATGAACCTTCCTTTGAGAAAGCCACTCTGATTCTCAGAAATCATGAGAGGTAGCATATTATTAAGCCTTTTGGACAGAATCTTGGTGATGATCTTGCTAGAGAAGTTACTAAGGCTAATAGGCCTTAGGTCAGAGAAGTTAGTAGGAGCCTCCACCTTAGGAATTAAGGCCAACAAGGTGTGAGAAAAGAACTAAGTCAGTTTACCTTTAACAAAGAAAAATTGAACAAATTCTATCACATCTTGTTTAATGATCTCCCAACAGCTATGATAGAATTTACCAGAAAATCCATCAGGACCAGCAGCACTATCAGAGCTCATATCAAACACAACCCCCTTAATCTCTTCTTCATTAGGGCACCTGATCATACTTGTATTTTCCTCATGGCTAATACAAGTGAGAATAAAATCAAGAATTGTGAGATCCACGATAGGAGGTTATTTTTTTTGAGAAAGTTAACTTTTTCTTCTATTTATCCACAGGTATACTACATCAAAGAAGCCCCCTCCAAAAGTATTACAAACTAGACTGACTCCATCTGTGCTTTTTGTCACAAATAGTCTTAAAACATCAAAAAGTTCTTCTGCCTGTACTAAGACTTTCTGTTTACACCAAAAATAATAAAGAGCTATACAATTCATCTTGAAATTCTGCAAATTGTTCTTCTTGCCCTCAAAACATCTTTGATTCCTTTCTTTCCCCACTGTCCACCATATACAAGCTGGGACAATTCTCCATCTCTCCTCCTTAATTGTAGTATTGCCAATATTGATTCAGCAATTTAGGAGTTGTACTATGTTTCTTGGTTTCACCCAAGTGATCTTTCTAAGGCTGCTGAATATTCTCCATAATTGATCTGTCCATTTGCAATGCAAAAAGAGATGGTTGACTGTCTCTGCCTGTTCCTCACACAAATAGCATCTTGAGCATAGTTGGAACTTCCTCTTCTTTATATTTTCTTGTGTCAACACTGCTTCCTTTGCTAGTAACCATGTGAAACAGTTTACCTTGTATGGGATTTTAGGTCTCCATATCATCTGCCATGGCCAGAGCTCCATCCTATCATTTGAATTTGATTGATTAAGATCTTTGTAAGCTGACTTGACACTAAAAACCCCTTTGCTGCCAATCTTCCACACAACCTTGTCTTCTTCCCTAGTCAGATTGCTAAATTGTGCCATTGTATCATGGAAGGCCACTATGTTCCC